>JAVIAB010000001.1:20332818-20455318 GCA_032433765.1 Megaustenia siamemsis
ACACCTTATCATCTCTCTATGGTATGTTACACCTTATCATCTCTCTATGGTATGTTTACACCTTATCATCTCTCTATGGTATGTTACACCCTATCATCTCTCTATGGTATGTTACACCTTATCATCTCTCTATGGTATGTTACACCTTATCATCTCTCTATGGTTTGTTACACCTTATCATCTCTCTATGTATGTTACACCCTATCATCTCTCTATGGTATGTTACACCCTATCATCTCTCTATGGTATGTTACACCCTATCATCTCTCATGGTATGTTACACCCTATCTCTCTATGGTATGTTACACCTATCATCTCTCTATGGTATGTTACACCTTATCATCTCTCTATGGTATGTTACACCCTATCATCTCTCTATGGTATGTTACACCCTATCATCTCTCTATGTTATGTACAACACTTATATCTCTCTATGGTATGTTACACCCCTTCATCTCTCTATGGTATGTTACACCCTATCATCTCTCTATGGTATGTTACCACCCTATCTCTTATGGTATGTTACACCCTATCATCTCTCTGGTATGTTACACCCTTTCTCTCTATGGTATGTTACACCCTATCATCTCTCTATGGTATGTTACACCCTATCTCTCTATGGTATGTTACACCCTATCATCTCTCTGTGGTATGTTACACCCTATCATCTCTCTATGGTATGTTACACCCTATCTCTCTATGGTATGTTAAACCTATCTCTGGTATGTTTCACCCTGTCTCTCTATGTTATGTTACACCCTGTCATCTCTCTATGGTTTGTTACACCTATCATCTCTCTATGGTATGTACACCTATCATCTCTCTATGGTATGTTACACCCTATCATCTCTCTATGGTATGTTACACCTTATCATTTCTCTATGGTATGTTACACACTATCTCTCTATGGTATGTTACACCCTATCTCTCTTTGGTATGTTACACCCTGTCTCTCTATGTTATGTTACACCCTTATCATCTCTCTATGGTATGTTACACCTATATCTCTCTATGGTTTGTTACACCTATCATTCCCTATTTTATGTTACACCTTATCATTCTCTATGGTATGTTACACCCTATCTCTCTATGGTATGTTACACCCTATCTCTCTTTGGTATGTTACACCCTGTCTCTATGTTATGTTACACCCTGTCATCTCTCTATGGTATGTTACACCCTATCCTCTCTATATTGTATGTTACACCCTATCATCTCTCTATGGTATGTTACACCCTATCTCTCTATGTATGTTACACCCTATCTCTCTATGGTATGTTACACCCTATCTCTCTATGGTATGTTACACCCTATCTTCTCTCTATGGTATGTTACACCCTATTCTCTATGGTATGTTACACCCTATCATCTCTCTATGGTATGTTACACCTATCTCTCTATGGTATGTTACACCCTATCATCTCTATGGTATGTTACACCCTATCTCTCTATGGTATGTTACACCCTATCATCTCTCTATGGTATGTTACACCCTATCATCTCTATGGTATGTTACACCTATCTCTCTTGGTATGTTACACCCTATCTCTCTATGTATGTTACACCCTATCCTCTCTATGGATGTTAACACTATCTCTATATGGTATGTTACACTTTATCATCTCTATGGTATGTTACACTCTATCTCTCTATGGTATGTTACACCCTATCTATCTATGGTATGTTACACCCTATCTCTCTATGGTATGTTACACCCTATCTCTATATGGTATGGCACACCCTATCTCTCTATGGTATGGTACACCCTAATCTTTATGGTATTTTACATCCTATCTCTCTATGGTATGTTACACCCTATCTCTCTATGTTATGTTACACCCTATCTCTCTATGGTATGTTACACCCTATCATCTCTCTATGGTATGTTACACCTTATCATTTCTCTATGGTATGTTACATCTATCTCTCGGTTATGTTACACCCTATCTCTCTCTATGGTATGTTACACCCTATCATTTCTCTATGGTATGTTACACCCTATCATCTCTCTATGGTATGTTACACCCTATCATCTCTCTATGGTATGTTACACCCTATCTCTCTATGGTATGTTACACCCTATCTCTCTATGGTATGTTACACCTATATCATCTCTCTATGGTATGTTACACCCTATCTCACTATGGTATGTTACACCCTATCTCTCTATGGTATGTTACACCTTATCATCTCTCTATGGTATGTTACACCTTATCATCTGTCTATGGTATGTTACACCCTATCTCTCTATGGTATGTTACACCCAATCTCTCTATGGTATGTTACACCCTATCATCTCTCTATGGTGTGTTACACCCTATCTCTCTATGGTATGTTACACCCTATCTCTCTATGGTATGTTACACCTTATCATCTCTCTATGGTATGTTACACCCTATCATCTCTCTCTATGGTATGTTACACCTATGATCTCTCTATGGTATGTTACACCCTATCATCTCTCTATGGTATGTAACACCCTATCATTTCTCTATGGTATGTTACACCCTATCATCTCTCTATGGTATGTTACACCCTATCATCTCTCTATGGTATGTTACACCCTATCTCTCTATGGTATGTTACACCCTATATCTCTCTATGGTATGTTACACCCTATCATCTCTCTATGGTATGTTACACCCTATATCTCTCTATGGTATGTTACACCCTATCTCTCTATGGTATGTTACACCCTATCATCTCTCTATGGTATGTTACACCCTATCTCTCTATGGTATGTTACACCCTATCTCTCTATGGTATGTTACACCTTATCATCTCTCTATGGTATGTTACACCCTATCTCACTATGGTATGTTACACCCTATCTATCTATGGTATGTTACACCTTATCATCTCTCTATGGTATGTTACACCTTATCATCTGTCTATGGTATGTACACCCTATCTCTCTATGGTATGTTACACCCAATCTCTCTATGGTATGTTACACCCTATCATTCTCTATGGTGTGTTACACCCTATCTCTCTATGGTATGTTACACCCTATCTCTCTATGGTATGTTACACCTTATCATCTCTCTATGGTATGTTACACCTTTTCATTTCTCTATGGTATGTTACACCCTAACTCTCTATGGTATGTTACACCCTATCATCTCTCTATGGTATGTTACACCTATCATCTCTCTATGGTATGTTACACCCTATCATCTCTCTATGGTATGTTACACCTTATCATCTCTCTATGGTATGTTACACAATATCATCTCTCTATGGTTTGTTACACCTTATCATCTCTCTATGGTATGTTACACCTTATCATCTCTCTATGGTATGTTACACCTTATCATCTCTCTATGGTATGTTACACCTTATCATCTCTCTATGGTATGTTACACCCTATCATCTCTCTATGGTATGTTACACCTTATCATCTCTCTATGGTATGTTACACAATATCATCTCTCTATGGTTTGTTACACCTTATCATCTCTCTATGGTATGTTACACCTTATCATCTCTCTATGGTATGTTACACCCTATCATCTCTCTATGGTATGTTACACCCTATCATCTCTCTATGGTATGTTACACCCTATCTCTCTATGGTATGTTACACCCTATCATCTCTCTATGGTATGTTACACCTTATCATCTCTCTATGGTATGTTACACCCTATCATCTCTCTATGGTATGTTACACCCTATCATCTCTCTATGGTATGTTACACCCTATTATCTCTCTATGGTATGTTACACCCTATCATCTCTCTATGGTATGTTACACCCTATCATCTCTCTATGGTATGTTACACCCTATCTCTCTATGGTATGTTACACCCTATCATCTCTCTATGGTATGTTACACCCTTTCTCTCTATGGTATGTTACACCCTATCATCTCTCTATGGTATGTTACACCCTATCTCTCTATGGTATGTTACACCCTATCATCTCTCTGTGGTATGTTACACCTTATCATTTCTCTATGGTATGTTACACCCTATCTCTCTATGGTATGTTAAACCCTATCTCTCTTTGGTATGTTTCACCCTGTCTCTCTATGTTATGTTACACCCTGTCATCTCTCTATGGTTGTTACACCTTATCATCTCTCTATGGTATGTTACACCTTATCATCTCTCTATGGTATGTTACACCCTATCATCTCTCTATGGTATGTTACACCTTATCATTTCTCTATGGTATGTTACACACTATCTCTCTATGGTATGTTACACCCTATCTCTCTTTGGTATGTTACACCCTGTCTCTCTATGTTATGTTACACCTTATCATCTCTCTATGGTATGTTACACCTTATCATCTCTCTATGGTTTGTTACACCCTATCATCTCCCTATTTATGTTACACCTTATCATTTCTCTATGGTATGTTACACCCTATCTCTCTATGGTATGTACACCCTATCTCTCTTTGGTATGTTACACCTGTCTCTCTATGTTATGTTACACCCTGTCATCTCTCTATGGTATGTTACACCCTATCATCTCTATATGTATGTTACACCCTATCATCTCTCTATGGTATGTTACACCCTATCTCTCTATGGTATGTTACACCCTATCTCTCTATGGTATGTTACACCCTATCTCTCTATGGTATGTTACACCCTATCTTCTCTCTATGGTATGTTACACCCTATTTCTCTATGGTATGTTACACCCTATCATCTCTCTATGGTATGTTACACCTATCTCTCTATGGTATGTTACACCCTATCATCTCTCTATGGTATGTTACACCCTATCTCTCTATGGTATGTTACACCCTATCATCTCTCTATGGTATGTTACACCCTATCATCGCTCTATGGTATGTTACACCCTATCTCTCTATGGTATGTTACACCCTATCTCTCTATGGTATGTTACACCCTCTCTCTATGGTATGTTACACCTTATCATCTCTCTATGGTATGTTACACTCTATCTCTCTATGGTATGTTACACCCTATCTCTCTATGGTATGTTACACCCTATCTCTCTATGGTATGTTACACCCTATCTCTATATGGTATGGCACACCCTATCTCTCTATGGTATGGTACACCCTATATCTCTATGGTATGTTACACCCTATCTCTCTATGGTATGTTACACCCTATCATCTCTCTATGGTATGTTACACCCTATCTCTCTATGGTATGTTACACCCTATCATCTCTCTATGGTATGTTACACCCTATCTCTCTATGGTATGTTACACCTATATCTCTCTATGGTATGTTACACCCTATCTCTCTATGGTATGTTACACCCTATCATCTCTCTATGGTATGTTACCCTATCATCTCTCTATGGTATGTTACACCCATCTCTCTTGGTATGTTACACCCTATCTCTCTATGGTATGTTACACCCTATCTCTCTATGGTATGTTACACCTTATCATCTCTCTATGGTATGTTACACTCTATCTCTCTATGGTATGTTACACCCTATCTATCTATGGTATGTTACACCCTATCTCTCTATGGTATGTTACACCCTATCTCTCTATGGTATGTTACACCCTATCTCTCTATGGTATGTTACACCCTATCTCTCTATGGTATTTTACACCCTATCTCTCTATGGTATGTTACACCCTATCTCTCTATGGTATGTTACACCCTATCTCTCTATGGTATGTTACACCCTATCATCTCTCTATGGTATGTTACACCCTATCATCTCTCTATGGTATGTTACACCTATCTCTCTATGGTATGTTACACCCTATCTCTCTATGGTATGTTACACCCTATCATTCTCTATGGTATGTTACACCCTATCATCTCTCTATGGTATGTTACACCCTATCATCTCTCTATGGTATGTTACACCCTATCTCTCTATGGTATGTTACACCCTATCATTTCTCTATGGTATGTTACACCCTATCTCTCTATGGTATGTTACAACCTATTCTCTCTATGGTATGTTACACCCTATCTCTCTATGGTATGTTACACCCTATCTCTCTCTATGGTATGTTACACCCTATCTCTCTATGGTATGTTACACCCTATCATCTCTCTATGGTATGTTACACCCTATCTCTCTATGGTATGTTACACCCTATCTCTCTATGGTATGTTACACCCTATCATCTCTCTATGGTATGTTACACCCTATCATCTCTCTATGGTATGTTACACCCTATCATCTCTCTATGGTATGTTACACCCTATCATCTCTCTATGGTATGTTACACCCTATCTCTCTATGGTATGTTACACCTATCATCTCTCTATGGTATGTAACACCCTATCTATCTCTATGGTATGTTACACCCTATCATCTCTCTATGGTATGTTACACCCTATCATCTCTCTATGGTATGTTACACCCTATCTCTCTATGGTATGTTACACCCTATCTCTCTATGGTATGTTACACCCTATCATCTCTCTATGGTATGTTACACCCTATCATCTCTCTATGGTATGTTACACCCTATCTCTCTATGGTATGTTACACCCTATCATCTCTCTATGGTATGTTACACCCTATCTCTCTATGGTATGTTACACCCTATCTCTCTATGGTATGTTACACCTTATCATCTCTCTATGGTATGTTACACCCTATCTCTCTATGGTATGTTACACCCTATCTCTCTCTATGGTATGTTACACCTTATCATCTCTCTATGGTATGTTACACCTTATCATCTCTCTATGGTATGTTACACCCTATCTCTCTATGGTATGTTACACCCATATCTCTCTATGGTATGTTACACCCTATCATCTCTCTATGGTATGTTACACCCTATCATCTCTCTATGGTATGTTACACCCTATCTCTCTATGGTATGTTACACCCTATCTCTCTATGGTATGTTACACCCTATCTCTCTATGGTATGTTACACCCTATCATCTCTCTATGGTATGTTACACCCTATCTCTCTATGGTATGTTACACCCTATCTCTCTATGGTATGTTACACCCTATCTCTCTCTATGGTATGTTACACCCTATTCTCTCTATGGTATGTTACACCCTATCTCTCTATGGTATGTTACACCCTATCATCTCTATGGTATGTTACACCCTATCTCTCTATGGTATGTTACACCCTATCTTCTCTCTATGGTATGTTACACCCTATCTCTCTATGGTATGTTACACCCTATCATCTCTCTATGGTATGTTACACCCTATCTCTCTATGGTATGTTACACCCTATCATCTCTCTATGGTATGTTACACCCTATCTCTCTATGGTATGTTACACCCTATCATCTCTCTATGGTATGTTACACCCTATCATCTCTCTATGGTATGTTACACCCTATCTCTCTATGGTATGTTACACCCTATCTCTCTATGGTATGTTACACCCTATCTCTCTATGGTATGTTACACCTTATCATCTCTCTATGGTATGTTACACTCTATCTCTCTATGGTATGTTACACCCTATCTATCTCTCTATGGTATGTTACACCCTATCTCTCTATGGTATGTTACACCCTATCTCTCTATGGTATGTTACACCCTATCTCTCTATGGTATGTTACACCCTATCTCTCTATGGTATTTACATCCTATCTCTCTATGGTATGTTACACCCTATCTCTCTATGTTATGTTACACCCTATCTCTCTATGGTATGTTACACCCTATCATCTCTCTATGGTATGTTACACCTTATCATTCTCTATGGTATGTTACATCCTATCTCTCTATGTTATGTTACACCCTATCTCTCTATGGTATGTTACACCCTATCATTTCTCTATGGTATGTTACACCCTATCATCTCTCTATGGTATGTTACACCTATCATCTCTCTATGGTATGTTACACCCTATCTCTCTATGGTATGTTACACCCTATAATTTCTCTATGGTATGTTACACCCTATCTCTCTATGGTATGTTAAAACCTATCTCTCTATGGTATGTTACACCCTATCTATCTATGGTATGTTACACCCTATATCTCTATGGTATGTTACACCCTACCTCTCTATGGTATGTTACACCCTATCATCTCTCTATGGTATGTTACACCCTATCTCTCTATGGTATGTTACACCCTCTCTCTCTATGGTATGTTACACCCTATCATCTCTCTATGGTATGTTACACCCTATCATCTCTCTATGGTATGTTACACCCTATCATCTCTCTATGGTATGTTACACCCTATCATCTCTCTATGGTATGTTACACCCTATCTCTCTATGGTATGTTACACCTATCATCTCTCTATGGTATGTACACCCTATCATATCTCTATGGTATGTTACACCCTATCATCTCTCTATGGTATGTTACACCCTATCATCTCTCTATGGTATGTTACACCCTATCTCTCTATGGTATGTTACACCCTATCTCTCTATGGTATGTTACACCTATCATCTCTCTATGGTATGTTACACCCTATCATCTCTCTATGGTATGTTACACCCTATCTCTCTATGGTATGTTACACCCTATCATCTCTCTATGGTATGTTACACCCTATCTCTCTATGGTATGTTACACCCTATCTCTCTATGGTATGTTACACCTTATCATCTCTCTATGGTATGTTACACCCTATCTCACTATGGTATGTTACACCCTATCTATCTATGGTATGTTACACCTTATCATCTCTCTATGGTATGTTACACCTTATCATCTGTCTATGGTATGTTACACCCTATCTCTCTATGGTATGTTACACCCAATCTCTCTATGGTATGTTACACCCTATCATTTCTCTATGGTGTGTTACACCCTATCTCTCTATGGTATGTTACACCCTATCTCTCTATGGTATGTTACACCTTATCATCTCTCTATGGTATGTTACACCTTTTCATCTCTCTATGGTATGTTACAACCTATCTCTCTATGGTATGTTACACCCTAACTCTCTATGGTATGTTACACCCTATCATCTCTCTATGGTATGTTACACCCTATCATCTCTCTATGGTATGTTACACCCTATCATCTCTCTATGGTATGTTACACCTTATCATCTCTCTATGGTATGTTACACCAATATCATCTCTCTATGGTTTGTTACACCTTATCATCTCTCTATGGTATGTTACACCTTATCATCTCTCTATGGTATGTTACACCTTATCATCTCTCTATGGTATGTTACACCTTATCATCTCTCTATGGTATGTTACACCCTATCATCTCTCTATGGTATGTTACACCCTCATCTCTCTATGGTATGTTACACAATATCATCTCTCTATGGTATGTTACACCTTATCATCTCTCTATGGTATGTTACACCTTATCATCTCTCTATGGTATGTTACACCCTATCATCTCTCTATGGTATGTTACACCCTCATCTCTCTATGGTATGTTACACCCTATCTCTCTATGGTATGTTACACCCTATCATCTCTCTATGGTATGTTACACCTTATCATCTCTCTATGGTATGTTACACCCTATCATCTCTCTATGGTATGTTACACCCTATCATCTCTCTATGGTATGTTACACCCTATCATCTCTCTATGGTATGTTACACCCTATCATCTCTCTATGGTATGTTACACCCTATCATCTCTCTATGGTATGTTACACCCTATCTCTCTATGGTATGTTACACCCTATCATCTCTCTATGGTATGTTACACCCTATCTCTCTATGGTATGTTACACCCTATCTCTCTATGGTATGTTACACCCTATCATCTCTCTATGGTATGTTACACCTTATCATTTCTCTATGGTATGTTACACCCTATCTCTCTATGGTATGTTACACCCTATCTCTCTATGGTATGTTCACCCTGTCTCTCTATGTTATGTTACACCCTGTCATCTCTCTATGGTATGTTACACCTTATCATCTCTCTATGGTATGTTACACCTTATCATCTCTCTATGGTATGTTACACCCTATCATCTCTCTATGGTATGTTACACCTTATCATTCTCTCTATGGTATGTTACACACTATCTCTCTATGGTATGTTACACCCTATCTCTCTTGGTATGTTACACCCTATCTCTCTATGGTATGTTACACCCTATCTCTCTATGGTATGTTACACCCTATCATCTCTCTATGGTATGTTACACCCTATCATCTCTCTATGGTATGTTACACCCTATCTCTCTATGGTATGTTACACCCTATCTCTCTATGGTATGTTACACCCTATCATCTCTCTATGGTATGTTACACCCTATCATCTCTCTATGGTATGTTACACCCTATCATCTCTCTATGGTATGTTACACCCCTATCTCTCTATGGTATGTTACACCCTATCTCTCTATGGTATGTTACACCCTATCTCTCTATGGTATGTTAAAACCTATCTCTCTATGGTATGTTACACCCTATCTCTCTATGGTATGTTACACCCTATCATCTCTCTATGGTATGTTACACCCTATCATCTCTCTATGGTATGTTACACCCTATCATCTCTCTATGGTATGTTACACCCTATCTCTCTATGGTATGTTACACCCTCTCTCTCTATGGTATGTTACACCCTATCATCTCTCTATGGTATGTTACACCCTATCATCTCTCTATGGTATGTTACACCCTATCATCTCTCTATGGTATGTTACACCCTATCATCTCTCTATGGTATGTTACACCCTATCTCTCTATGGTATGTTACACCCTATCATCTCTCTATGGTATGTTACACCCTATCTCTCTATGGTATGTTACACCCTATCATCTCTCTATGGTATGTTACACCCTATCTCTCTATGGTATGTTACACCCTATCATCTCTCTATGGTATGTTACACACTATCATCTCTCTATGGTATGTTACACCCTATCTCTCTATGGTATGTTACACCCTATCTCTCTATGGTATGTTACACCCTATCATATCTCTATGGTATGTTACACCTATCATCTCTCTATGGTATGTTACACCCTATCATCTCTCTATGGTATGTTACCCCTATCATCTCTCTATGGTATGTTACATCCTATCTCTCTATGGTATGTTACACCCTATCTCTCTATGGTATGTTACACCCTATCATCTCTCTATGGTATGTTACACCCTATCTCTCTATGGTATGTTACACCCTATCATTTCTCTATGGTATGTTACACCCTATCTCTCTATGGTATGTTAAAACCTATCTCTCTATGGTGTGTTACACCCTATCTATCTATGGTATGTTACACCCTATATCTCAATGGTATGTTACACCCTACCTCTCTATGGTATGTTATACCCTATTATCTCTCTATCGTATGTTACACCCTATCATCTCTCTATGGTATGTTACACCCTATCATCTCTCTATGGTATGTTACACCCTATCATCTCTCTATGGTATGTTACATCCTATCATCTCTCTATGGTATGTTACACCCTATCATCTCTCTATGGTATGTTACACCCTATCTCACTATGGTATGTTACACCCTATCTATCTATGGTATGTTACACCTTATCATCTCTCTATGGTATGTTACACCTTATCATCTGTCTATGGTATGTTACACCCTATATCTCTATGGTATGTTACACCCAATCTCTCTATGGTATGTTACACCCTATCATTTCTCTATGGTGTGTTACACCCTATCTCTCTATGGTATGTTACACCCTATCTCTCTATGGTATGTTACACCTTATCATCTCTCTATGGTATGTTACACCTTTTCATCTCTCTATGGTATGTTACAACCTATCTCTCTATGGTATGTTACACCCTAACTCTCTATGGTATGTTACACCCTATCATCTCTCTATGGTATGTTACACCTTATCATCTCTCTATGGTATGTTACACCCTATCATCTCTCTATGGTATGTTACACCTTATCATCTCTCTATGGTATGTTACACAATATCATGTCTATGGTTTGTTACACCTTATCATCTCTCTATGGTATGTTACACCTTATCATCTCTCTATGGTATGTTACACCTTATCATCTCTCTATGGTATGTTACACCTTATCATCTCTCTATGGTATGTTACACCCTATCATCTCTCTATGGTATGTTACACCTTATCATCTCTCTATGGTATGTTACACAATATCATCTCTCTATGGTTTGTTACACCTTATCATCTCTCTATGGTATGTTACACCTTATCATCTCTCTATGGTATGTTACACCCTATCATCTCTCTATGGTATGTTACACCCTATCATCTCTCTATGGTATGTTACACCCTATCTCTCTATGGTATGTTACACCCTATCATCTCTCTATGGTATGTTACACCTTATCATCTCTCTATGGTATGTTACACCCTATCATCTCTCTATGGTATGTTACACCCTATCATCTCTCTATGGTATGTTACACCCTATCATCTCTCTATGGTATGTTACACCCTATCATCTCTCTATGGTATGTTACACCCTATCATCTCTCTATGGTATGTTACACCCTATCTCTCTATGGTATGTTACACCCTATCATCTCTCTATGGTATGTTACACCCTTTCTCTCTATGGTATGTTACACCCTATCTCTCTATGGTATGTTACACCCTATCATCTCTCTGTGGTATGTTACACCTTATCATTTCTCTATGGTATGTTACACCCTATCTCTCTATGGTATGTTAAACCCTATCTCTCTTTGGTATGTTTCACCCTGTCTCTCTATGTTATGTTACACCCTGTCATCTCTCTATGGTTTGTTACACCTTATCATCTCTCTATGGTATGTTACACCTTATCATCTCTCTATGGTATGTTACACCCTATCATCTCTCTATGGTATGTTACACCTTATCATTTCTCTATGGTATGTTACACACTATCTCTCTATGGTATGTTACACCCTATCTCTCTTGGTATGTTACACCCTGTCTCTCTATGTTATGTTACACCCTATCTCTCTATGGTATGTTACACCCTATCATCTCTCTATGGTATGTTACACCTTATCATTTCTCTATGGTATGTTACATCCTATCTCTCTATGTTATGTTACACCCTATCTCTCTATGGTATGTTACACCCTATCATTTCTCTATGGTATGTTACACCCTATCATCTCTCTATGGTATGTTACACCCTATCATCTCTCTATGGTATGTTACACCCTATCTCTCTATGGTATGTTACACCCTATCATCTCTCTATGGTATGTTACACCCTATCATCTCTCTATGGTATGTTACACCCTATCATCTCTCTATGGTATGTTACACCCTATCTCTCTATGGTATGTTACACCCTATC
This sequence comes from Megaustenia siamemsis, assembly GCA_032433765.1. Taxonomy (NCBI): domain Eukaryota; kingdom Metazoa; phylum Mollusca; class Gastropoda; order Stylommatophora; family Ariophantidae; genus Megaustenia; species Megaustenia siamemsis. The sequence continues at coordinate 20,345,969 of JAVIAB010000001.1, forward strand.
ATCTCTCTATGGTATGTTACACCCTATCTCTCTATGGTATGTTACACCCTATCATCTCTCTATGGTATGTTACACCCTATCTCTCTATGGTATGTTACACCTATCATCTCTCTGTGGTATGTTACACACTATCATCTCTCTATGGTATGTTACACCCTATCTTTCTCTATGGTATGTTACACCCTATCTCTCTATGGTATGTTACACCCTATCATCTCTCTATGGTATGTTACATCCTATCATCTCTCTATGGTATGTTACACCCTATCATCTCTCTAGGGTATGTTACACCCTATCATCTCTCTATGGTATGTTACATCCTATCTCTCTATGGTATGTTACACCCTATCTCTCTATGGTATGTTACACCCTATCATCTCTCTATGGTATGTTACACCCTATCTCTCTATGGTATGTTACACCCTATCATTTCTCTATGGTATGTTACACCCTATCTCTCTATGGTATGTTAAAACCTATCTCTCTATGGTATGTTACACCCTATCTATCTATGGTATGTTACACCCTATATCTCAATGGTATGTTACACCCTACCTCTCTATGGTATGTTATACCCTATTATCTCTCTATCGTATGTTACACCCTATCATCTCTCTATGGTATGTTACACCCTATCATCTCTCTATGGTATGTTACACCCTATCATCTCTCTAGGGTATGTTACACCCTATCATCTCTCTATGGTATGTTACATCCTATCTCTCTATGGTATGTTACACCCTATCATCTCTCTATGGTATGTAACACCCTATCATATCTCTATGGTATGTTACACCCTATCATCTCTCTATGGTATGTTACACCCTATCATCTCTCTATGGTATGTTACACCCTATCTCTCTATGGTATGTTACACCCTATCTCTCTATGGTATGTTACACCCTATCATCTCTCTATGGTATGTTACACCCTATCATCTCTCTATGGTATGTTACACCCTATCTCTCTATGGTATGTTACACCCTATCATCTCTCTATGGTATGTTACACCCTATCTCTCTATGGTATGTTACACCCTATCTCTGTATGGTATGTTACACCTTATCATCTCTCTATGGTATGTTACACCCTATCTCACTATGGTATGTTACACCCTTTCTATCTATGGTATGTTACACCTTATCATCTCTCTATGGTATGTTACACCTTATCATCTGTCTATGGTATGTTACACCCTATCTCTCTATGGTATGTTACACCCAATCTCTCTATGGTATGTTACACCCTATCATTTCTCTATGGTGTGTTACACCCTATCTCTCTATGGTATGTTACACCCTATCTCTCTATGGTATGTTACACCTTATCATCTCTCTATGGTATGTTACACCTTTTCATCTCTCTATGGTATGTTACAACCTATCTCTCTATGGTATGTTACACCCTAAGTCTCTATGGTATGTTACACCCTATCATCTCTCTATGGTATGTTACACCTTATCATCTCTCTATGGTATGTTACACCCTATCATCTCTCTATGGTATGTTACACCTTATCATCTCTCTATGGTATGTTACACAATATCATCTCTCTATGGTTTGTTACACCTTATCATCTCTCTATGGTATGTTACACCTTATCATCTCTCTATGGTATGTTACACCTTATCATCTCTCTATGGTATGTTACACCTTATCATCTCTCTATGGTATGTTACACCCTATCATCTCTCTATGGTATGTTACACCTTATCATCTCTCTATGGTATGTTACACAATATCATCTCTCTATGGTTTGTTACACCTTATCATCTCTCTATGGTATGTTACACCTTATCATCTCTCTATGGTATGTTACACCCTATCATCTCTCTATGGTATGTTACACCCTATCATCTCTCTATGGTATGTTACACCCTATCTCTCTATGGTATGTTACACCCTATCATCTCTCTATGGTATGTTACACCTTATCATCTCTCTATGGTATGTTACACCCTATCATCTCTCTATGGTATGTTACACCCTATCATCTCTCTATGGTATGTTACACCCTATCATCTCTCTATGGTATGTTACACCCTATCATCTCTCTATGGTATGTTACACCCTATCATCTCTCTATGGTATGTTACACCCTATCATCTCTCTATGGTATGTTACACCCTATCATCTCTCTATGGTATGTTACACCCTATTCTCTCTATGGTATGTTACACCCTATCTCTCTATGGTATGTTACACCCTATCATCTCTCTGTGGTATGTTACACCTTATCATTCTCTATGGTATGTTACACCCTATCTCTCTATGGTATGTTAAACCCTATCTCTCTATGGTATGTTCACCCTGTCTCTCTATGTTATGTTACACCCTGTCATCTCTCTATGGTTTGTTACACCTTATCATCTCTCTATGGTATGTTACACCTTATCATCTCTCTATGGTATGTTACACCCTATCATCTCTCTATGGTATGTTACACCTTATCATTTCTCTATGGTATGTTACACACTATCTCTCTATGGTATGTTACACCCTATCTCTCTTTGGTATGTTACACCCTGTCTCTCTATGTTATGTTACACCCTATCTCTCTATGGTATGTTACACCCTATCATCTCTCTATGGTATGTTACACCTATCATTTCTCTATGGTATGTTACATCCTATCTCTCTATGTTATGTTACACCCTATCTCTCTATGGTATGTTACACCCTATCATTTCTCTATGGTATGTTACACCCTATCATCTCTCTATGGTATGTTACACCCTATCATCTCTCTATGGTATGTTACACCCTATCTCTCTATGGTATGTTACACCCTATATTTCTCTATGGTATGTTACACCCTATCTCTCTATGGTATGTTAAAACCTATCTCTCTATGGTGTGTTACACCCTATCTATCTATGGTATGTTACACCCTATATCTCTATGGTATGTTACACCCTATCTCTCTATGGTATGTTACACCCTATCATCTCTCTATGGTATGTTACACCCTATCTCTCTATGGTATGTTACACCCTCTCTCTCTATGGTATGTTACACCCTATCATCTCTCTATGGTATGTTACACCCTATCATCTCTCTATGGTATGTTACACCCTATCATCTCTCTATGGTATGTTACACCCTATCATCTCTCTATGGTATGTTACACCCTATCTCTCTATGGTATGTTACACCCTATTATCTCTCTATGGTATGTTACACCCTATCTCTCTATGGTATGTTACACCCTATCATCTCTCTATGGTATGTTACACCCTATCTCTCTATGGTATGTTACACCCTATCATCTCTCTATGGTATGTTACACACTATCATCTCTCTATGGTATGTTACACCCTATCTTTCTCTATGGTATGTTACACCCTATCATCTCTCTATGGTATGTTACATCCTATCATCTCTCTATGGTATGTTACACCCTATCATCTCTCTATGGTATGTTACACCCTATCATCTCTCTAGGGTATGTTACACCCTATCATCTCTCTATGGTATGTTACATCCTATCTCTCTATGGTATGTTACACCCTATCTCTCTATGGTATGTTACACCCTATCATCTCTCTATGGTATGTTACACCCTATCTCTCTATGGTATGTTACACCCTATCATTTCTCTATGGTATGTTACACCCTATCTCTCTATGGTATGTTAAAACCTATCTCTCTATGGTGTGTTACACCCTATCTATCTATGGTATGTTACACCCTATATCTCAATGGTATGTTACACCCTACCTCTCTATGGTATGTTATACCTATTATCTCTCTATCGTATGTTACACCCTATCATCTCTCTATGGTATGTTACACCCTATCATCTCTCTATGGTATGTTACACCCTATCATCTCTCTATGGTATGTTACATCCTATCATCTCTCTATGGTATGTTACACCCTATCATCTCTCTATGGTATGTTACACCCTATCTCACTATGGTATGTTACACCCTATCTATCTATGGTATGTTACACCTTATCATCTCTCTATGGTATGTTACACCTTATCATCTGTCTATGGTATGTTACACCCTATATCTCTCTATGGTATGTTACACCCAATCTCTCTATGGTATGTTACACCCTATCATTTCTCTATGGTGTGTTACACCCTATCTCTCTATGGTATGTTACACCCTATCTCTCTATGGTATGTTACACCTTATCATCTCTCTATGGTATGTTACACCTTTTCATCTCTCTATGGTATGTTACAACCTATCTCTCTATGGTATGTTACACCCTAACTCTCTATGGTATGTTACACCCTATCATCTCTCTATGGTATGTTACACCTTATCATCTCTCTATGGTATGTTACACCCTATCATCTCTCTATGGTATGTTACACCTTATCATCTCTCTATGGTATGTTACACAATATCATCTCTCTATGGTTTGTTACACCTTATCATCTCTCTATGGTATGTTACACCTTATCATCTCTCTATGGTATGTTACACCTTATCATCTCTCTATGGTATGTTACACCTTATCATCTCTCTATGGTATGTTACACCCTATCATCTCTCTATGGTATGTTACACCTTATCATCTCTCTATGGTATGTTACACAATATCATCTCTCTATGGTTTGTTACACCTTATCATCTCTCTATGGTATGTTACACCTTATCATCTCTCTATGGTATGTTACACCCTATCATCTCTCTATGGTATGTTACACCCTATCATCTCTCTATGGTATGTTACACCCTATCTCTCTATGGTATGCTACACCCTATCATCTCTCTATGGTATGTTACACCTTATCATCTCTCTATGGTATGTTACACCCTATCATCTCTCTATGGTATGTTACACCCTATCATCTCTCTATGGTATGTTACACCCTATCATCTCTCTATGGTATGTTACACCCTATCATCTCTCTATGGTATGTTACACCCTATCATCTCTCTATGGTATGTTACACCCTATCTCTCTATGGTATGTTACACCCTATCATCTCTCTATGGTATGTTACACCCTTTCTCTCTATGGTATGTTACACCCTATCTCTCTATGGTATGTTACACCCTATCATCTCTCTGTGGTATGTTACACCTTATCATTTCTCTATGGTATGTTACACCCTATCTCTCTATGGTATGTTAAACCCTATCTCTCTTGGTATGTTTCACCCTGTCTCTCTATGTTATGTTACACCCTGTCATCTCTCTATGGTTTGTTACACCTTATCATCTCTCTATGGTATGTTACACCTTATCATCTCTCTATGGTATGTTACACCCTATCATCTCTCTATGGTATGTTACACCTTATCATTTCTCTATGGTATGTTACACACTATCTCTCTATGGTATGTTACACCCTATCTCTCTTTGGTATGTTACACCCTGTCTCTCTATGTTATGTTACACCCTATCTCTCTATGGTATGTTACACCCTATCATCTCTCTATGGTATGTTACACCTTATCATTTCTCTATGGTATGTTACATCCTATCTCTCTATGTTATGTTACACCCTATCTCTCTATGGTATGTTACACCCTATCATTTCTCTATGGTATGTTACACTATCATCTCTCTATGGTATGTTACACCCTATCATCTCTCTATGGTATGTTACACCCTATCTCTCTATGGTATGTTACACCCTATCATCTCTCTATGGTATGTTACACCCTATCATCTCTCTATGGTATGTTACACCCTATCTCTCTATGGTATGTTACACCCTATCTCTCTATGGTATGTTACACCCTATCATCTCTCTATGGTATGTTACACCCTATCTCTCTATGGTATGTTACACCCTATCATCTCTCTATGGTATGTTACACCCTATCTCTCTATGGTATGTTACACCCTATCATCTCTCTATGGTATGTTACACACTATCTCTCTATGGTATGTTACACCCTATCTCTCTATGGTATGTTACACCCTATCTCTCTATGGTATGTTACACCCTATCATCTCTCTATGGTATGTTACACCCTATCATCTCTCTATGGTATGTTACACCCTATCATCTCTCTATGGTATGTTACACCCTATCTCTCTATGGTATGTTACACCCTATCTCTCTATGGTATGTTACACCCTATCTCTCTATGGTATGTTACACCCTATCATCTCTCTATGGTATGTTACACCCTATCTCTCTATGGTATGTTACACCCTATCATCTCTCTATGGTATGTTACACCCTATCTCTCTATGGTATGTTAAACCCTATCTCTCTATGGTATGTTACACCCTATCTCTCTATGGTATGTTACACCCTATCTCTCTATGGTATGTTACACCCTATCTCTCTATGGTATGTTACACCCTATCATCTCTCTATGGTATGTTACACCCTATCATCTCTCTATGGTATGTTACACCCTATCATCTCTCTATGGTATGTTACACCCTATCATCTCTCTATGGTATGTTACACCCTATCATCTCTCTATGGTATGTTACATCCTATCTCTCTATGGTATGTTACACCCTATCATCTCTCTATGGTATGTTACACCTATCATCTCTCTATGGTATGTTACACCCTATCACTCTCTATGGTATGTTACACCCTATCATCTCTCTATGGTATGTTACACCCTATCTCTCTATGGTATGTTACACCCTATCTCTCTATGGTATGTTACACCCTATCATCTCTCTATGGTATGTTACACCCTATCATCTCTCTATGGTATGTTACACCCTATCTCTCTATGGTATGTTACACCCTATCATCTCTCTATGGTATGTTACACCCTATCTCTCTATGGTATGTTACACCCTATCTCTCTATGGTATGTTACACCTATCATCTCTCTATGGTATGTTACACCCTATCTCTCTATGGTATGTTACACCCTATCTCTCTATGGTATGTTACACCTATCATCTCTCTATGGTATGTTACACCCTATCTCTCTATGGTATGTTACACCCTATCTCTCTATGGTATGTTACACCCTATCTCTCTATGGTATGTTACACCCTATCATTTCTCTATGGTATGTTACACCCTATCTCTCTATGGTATGTTACACCCTCTCTCTATGGTATGTTACACCTTATCATCTCTCTATGGTATGTTACACCCTCATCTCTCTATGGTATGTTACAACCTATCTCTCTATGGTATGTTACACCCTAATCTCTCTATGGTATGTTACACCCTATCATCTCTCTATGGTATGTTACACCTATCATCTCTCTATGGTATGTTACACCCTATCATCTCTCTATGGTATGTTACACCCTATCATCTCTCTATGGTATGTTACACAATATATCTCTCTATGGTTGTTACACCCTATCATCTCTCTATGGTATGTTACACCTTATCATCTCTCTATGGTATGTTACACCCTATCATCTCTCTATGGTATGTTACACCTATCATCTCTCTATGGTATGTTACACCCTATCATCTCTCTATGGTATGTTACACCTTATCATCTCTCTATGGTATGTTACACAATATCATCTCTCTATGGTTTGTTACACCTTATCATCTCTCTATGGTATGTTACACCTTATCATCTCTCTATGGTATGTTACACCCTATCATCTCTCTATGGTATGTTACACCCTATCATCTCTCTATGGTATGTTACACCCTATCTCTCTATGGTATGCTACACCCTATCATCTCTCTATGGTATGTTACACCTTATCATCTCTCTATGGTATGTTACACCCTATCATCTCTCTATGGTATGTTACACCCTATCATCTCCCTATGGTATGTTACACCCTATCATCTCTCTATGGTATGTTACACCCTATCATCTCTCTATGGTATGTTACACCCTATCATCTCTCTATGGTATGTTACACCCTATCATCTCTCTATGGTATGTTACACCCTATCATCTCTCTATGGTATGTTACACCCTTTCTCTCTATGGTATGTTACACCCTATCTCTCTATGGTATGTTACACCCTATCATCTCTCTGTGGTATGTTACACCTTATCATTTCTCTATGGTATGTTACACCCTATCTCTCTATGGTATGTTAAACCCTATCTCTCTTTGGTATGTTTCACCCTGTCTCTCTATGTTATGTTACACCCTGTCATCTCTCTATGGTTTGTTACACCTTATCATCTCTCTATGGTATGTTACACCTTATCATCTCTCTATGGTATGTTGCACCCTATCATCTCTCTATGGTATGTTACACCTTATCATTTCTCTATGGTATGTTACACACTATCTCTCTATGGTATGTTACACCCTATCTCTCTTTGGTATGTTACACCCTGTCTCTCTATGTTATGTTACACCCTATCTCTCTATGGTATGTTACACCCTATCATCTCTCTATGGTATATTACACCTTATCATTTCTCTATGGTATGTTACATCCTATCTCTCTATGTTATGTTACACCCTATCTCTCTATGGTATGTTACACCCTATCATTTCTCTATGGTATGTTACACCCTATCATCTCTCTATGGTATGTTACACCCTATCATCTCTCTATGGTATGTTACACCCTATCTCTCTATGGTATGTTACACCCTATAATTTCTCTATGGTATGTTACACCCTATCTCTCTATGGTATGTTAAAACCTATCTCTCTATGGTGTGTTACACCCTATCTATCTATGGTATGTTACACCCTATATCTCTATGGTATGTTACACCCTACCTCTCTATGGTATGTTACACCCTATCATCTCTCTATGGTATGTTACACCCTATCTCTCTATGGTATGTTACACCCTCTCTCTCTATGGTATGTTACACCCTATCATCTCTCTATGGTATGTTACACCCTATCATCTCTCTATGGTATGTTACACCCTATCATCTCTCTATGGTATGTTACACCCTATCATCTCTCTATGGTATGTTACACCCTATCTCTCTATGGTATGTTACACCCTATTATCTCTCTATCGTATGTTACACCCTATCTCTCTATGGTATGTTACACCCTATCATCTCTCTATGGTATGTTACACCCTATCTCTCTATGGTATGTTACACCCTATCATCTCTCTGTGGTATGTTACACACTATCATCTCTCTATGGTATGTTACACCCTATCTTTACTCTATGGTATGTTACACCCTATCATCTCTCTATGGTATGTTACATCCTATCATCTCTCTATGGTATGTTACACCCTATCATCTCTCTAGGGTATGTTACACCCTATCATCTCTCTATGGTATGTTACACCCTATCTCTCTATGGTATGTTACACCCTATCATCTCTCTGTGGTATGTTACACACTATCATCTCTCTATGGTATGTTACACCCTATCTTTACTCTATGGTATGTTACACCCTATCATCTCTCTATGGTATGTTACATCCTATCATCTCTCTATGGTATGTTACACCCTATCATCTCTCTAGGGTATGTTACACCCTATCATCTCTCTATGGTATGTTACATCCTATCTCTCTATGGTATGTTACACCCTATCTCTCTATGGTATGTTACACCCTATCATCTCTCTATGGTATGTTACACCCTATCTCTCTATGGTATGTTACACCCTATCATTTCTCTATGGTATGTTACACCCTATCTCTCTATGGTATGTTAAAACCTATCTCTCTATGGTGTGTTACACCCTATCTATCTATGGTATGTTACACCCTATATCTCAATGGTATGTTACACCCTACCTCTCTATGGTATGTTATACCCTATTATCTCTCTATCGTATGTTACACCCTATCATCTCTCTATGGTATGTTACACCCTATCATCTCTCTATGGTATGTTACACCCTATCATCTCTCTATGGTATGTTACATCCTATCATCTCTCTATGGTATGTTACACCCTATCATCTCTCTATGGTATGTTACACCCTATCTCACTATGGTATGTTACACCCTATCTATCTATGGTATGTTACACCTTATCATCTCTCTATGGTATGTTACACCTTATCATCTGTCTATGGTATGTTACACCCTATCTCTCTATGGTATGTTACACCCAATCTCTCTATGGTATGTTACACCCTATCATTTCTCTATGGTGTGTTACACCCTATCTCTCTATGGTATGTTACACCCTATCTCTCTATGGTATGTTACACCTTATCATCTCTCTATGGTATGTTACACCTTTTCATCTCTCTATGGTATGTTACAACCTATCTCTCTATGGTATGTTACACCCTAACTCTCTATGGTATGTTACACCCTATCATCTCTCTATGGTATGTTACACCTTATCATCTCTCTATGGTATGTTACACCCTATCATCTCTCTATGGTATGTTACACCTTATCATCTCTCTATGGTATGTTACACAATATCATCTCTCTATGGTTTGTTACACCTTATCATCTCTCTATGGTATGTTACACCTTATCATCTCTCTATGGTATGTTACACCTTATCATCTCTCTATGGTATGTTACACCTTATCATCTCTCTATGGTATGTTACACCCTATCATCTCTCTATGGTATGTTACACCTTATCATCTCTCTATGGTATGTTACACAATATCATCTCTCTATGGTTTGTTACACCTTATCATCTCTCTATGGTATGTTACACCTTATCATCTCTCTATGGTATGTTACACCCTATCATCTCTCTATGGTATGTTACACCCTATCATCTCTCTATGGTATGTTACACCCTATCTCTCTATGGTATGCTACACCCTATCATCTCTCTATGGTATGTTACACCTTATCATCTCTCTATGGTATGTTACACCCTATCATCTCTCTATGGTATGTTACACCCTATCATCTCTCTATGGTATGTTACACCTTATCATCTCTCTATGGTATGTTACACCCTATCATCTCTCTATGGTATGTTACACCCTATCATCTCTCTATGGTATGTTACACCCTATCTCTCTATGGTATGTTACACCCTATCATCTCTCTATGGTATGTTACACCCTTTCTCTCTATGGTATGTTACACCCTATCTCTCTATGGTATGTTACACCCTATCATCTCTCTGTGGTATGTTACACCTTATCATTTCTCTATGGTATGTTACACCCTATCTCTCTATGGTATGTTAAACCCTATCTCTCTTTGGTATGTTTCACCCTGTCTCTCTATGTTATGTTACACCCTGTCATCTCTCTATGGTTTGTTACACCTTATCATCTCTCTATGGTATGTTACACCTTATCATCTCTCTATGGTATGTTACACCCTATCATCTCTCTATGGTATGTTACACCTTATCATTTCTCTATGGTATGTTACACACTATCTCTCTATGGTATGTTACACCCTATCTCTCTTTGGTATGTTACACCCTGTCTCTCTATGTTATGTTACACCCTATCTCTCTATGGTATGTTACACCCTATCATCTCTCTATGATATGTTACACCTTATCATTTCTCTATGGTATGTTACATCCTATCTCTCTATGTTATGTTACACCCTATCTCTCTATGGTATGTTACACCCTATCATTTCTCTATGGTATGTTACACCCTATCATCTCTCTATGGTATGTTACACCCTATCATCTCTCTATGGTATGTTACACCCTATCTCTCTATGGTATGTTACACCCTATAATTTCTCTATGGTATGTTACACCCTATCTCTCTATGGTATGTTAAAACCTATCTCTCTATGGTGTGTTACACCCTATCTATCTATGGTATGTTACACCCTATATCTCTATGGTATGTTACACCCTACCTCTCTATGGTATGTTACACCCTATCATCTCTCTATGGTATGTTACACCCTATCTCTCTATGGTATGTTACACCCTCTCTCTCTATGGTATGTTACACCCTATCATCTCTCTATGGTATGTTACACCCTATCATCTCTCTATGGTATGTTACACCCTATCATCTCTCTATGGTATGTTACACCCTATCATCTCTCTATGGTATGTTACACCCTATCTCTCTATGGTATGTTACACCCTATCATCTCTCTATCGTATGTTACACCCTATCTCTCTATGGTATGTTACACCCTATCATCTCTCTATGGTATGTTACACCCTATCTCTCTATGGTATGTTACACCCTATCATCTCTCTGTGGTATGTTACACACTATCATCTCTCTATGGTATGTTACACCCTATCTTTACTCTATGGTATGTTACACCCTATCTCTCTATGGTATGTTACACCCTATCATCTCTCTATGGTATGTTACATCCTATCATCTCTATGGTATGTTACACCCTATCATCTCTCTAGGGTATGTTACACCCTATCATCTCTCTATGGTATGTTACATCCTATCTCTCTATGGTATGTTACACCCTATCTCTCTTTGGTATGTTACACCCTATCATCTCTCTATGGTATGTTACACCCTATCTCTCTATGGTATGTTACACCCTATCACTTCTCTATGGTATGTTACACCCTATCTCTCTATGGTATGTTAAAACCTATCTCTCTATGGTGTGTTACACCCTATCTATCTATGGTATGTTACACCCTATATCTCAATGGTATGTTACACCCTACCTCTCTATGGTATGTTATACCCTATTATCTCTCTATCGTATGTTACACCCTATCATCTCTCTATGGTATGTTACACCCTATCATCTCTCTATGGTATGTTACACCCTATCATCTCTCTATGGTATGTTACATCCTATCATCTCTCTATGGTATGTTACACCCTATCATCTCTCTAGGGTATGTTACACCCTATCATCTCTCTATGGTATGTTACATCCTATCTCTCTATGGTATGTTACACCCTATCTCTCTATGGTATGTTACACCCTATCATCTCTCTATGGTATGTTACACCCTATCTCTCTATGGTATGTTACACCCTATCATTTCTCTATGGTATGTTACACCCTATCTCTCTATGGTATGTTAAAACCTATCTCTCTATGGTGTGTTACACCCTATCTATCTATGGTATGTTACACCCTATATCTCAATGGTATGTTACACCCTACCTCTCTATGGTATGTTACACCCTATTATCTCTCTATGGTATGTTACACCCTATCTCTCTATGGTATGTTACACCCTATCATCTCTCTATGGTATGTTACACCCTATCATCTCTCTATGGTATGTTACACCCTATCATCTCTCTATGGTATTTTACACCCTATCATCTCTCTATGGTATGTTACACCCTATCTCTCTATGGTATGTTACACCCTATCTCTCTATGGTATGTTACACCCTATCTCTCTATGGTATGTTACACCTTATCTCTCTATGGTATGTTACACCCTATCTCTCTATGGTATGTTACACCTTATCTCTCTATGGTATGTTACACCCTATCTCTCTATGGTATGTTACACCTTATCTCTCTATGGTATGTTACACCCACTATTTGTCCACTGATTATTTAGTTAATTAACTCATTGGCGTCTTTCTAAGAAGTTAAAATACAAAACCTCCTTATTCTATATGTTCAAAGTGATGAGAAGAAGCTGTATTTTAAAATGTAAACACTTTTTGTGGCTACAAATTGAACTTTATATCTCTTGACATCCATCAATTTGACTTTTTAAAAATCTGTTTTATTACAAGTACTAGCTACTAAAATATATCACGCATTTGAACTTTAGCTAAACATGTTATGTTTTGTGTATGGGGAGTCACAAATGGAAACCATTTTTTTTTATTTACAAATGTCAAGTTTAAGAATGAGTAAGGGGTTAAGGCAAAGAAATGCAAATGAATGCATAAAAATGCGAAGCTGCAGTAAAGCTGAATATGAGGAAAAATTTAAAAAATACAAAAAAGGGTGTGTCCCGCGACATCATTTATGCCATCATATGTCAACGATGCCACATGACCTATATTGGTGAGTCTGGGAGAAGATTAGTGGAACGATTTTGTGAACATCTACGGTCCAACAGAATACTGGTACTCCAGTGTCTTCCCACTTCAACTCCCCTGATCACAAGGGTAAAGACGACATCCGTGTCACTGGAATTGTCCTTTGTTACTCTGGCGACCGCAGCCGCTATATTTTGGAAAATCGCCTCATAGTCCAGTATGGTTCGCTGACCCCACGAGGCATGAATGTATCACACTCATACACATAGTTTCATTTTGGTTGCTCCTTCCCTTTTGCATAGCCTTCTCTACTGCACATATTTGGGATCTTTTTCTACCAAAGTAGAATTTTACTGGTCTACCTCCATGGGACTTTCTTGTCTATTTACCATCCTCTCCTCTGTATACTGGTCGTTATCTTCAAACCTCTTTGCTAACCCTCCTTCCTCTATTGTTACCTCTATTAACTGTCCTATTGATGATACCCTTTTTCTGGCCAATGTCAACTTCAACCCCCTATCTCTTATCCCCTCTATGAACTTCGCTATCAAAATTTTACTCACTTGTTCCGTCTCTACTGCTATTCCAAACCCCTATCCGCCATCTCTCTTAGTCTCTCTCCATACTCCTGTATTGTTTCAGTCTTCCCCTGCTGTGCCCCTGTTAACTTTACTATTGCATGCTGATCGTCTCTAATTTTGCCAAACCTTTGCACTATATATGTCTTACATTCCTTCCGTATCATCACTGGTGCTATGAAAACTACACCTATCAAGACTCTAGAAACAAGAACAGGTTTACAACCCTTAGATGACAGACGGGTCACTAAAGTATTGCAACAAGCGGAGAAATATAGAAGGCTCCTTAGCCACCCAATGCACCAAAGAATAATTGGTTTCGGAATTGTGCGACTAAAGAGGAACAACTTCGCTGCCGTCGCCAATGAACTAACTACTGGAGACCCAGTACTTTCTCAAACAATACCGAAACACTTGGGCCCATCTGATATGTCTCCTCATGGGAAACATAAAATACCAGAACTTAAGGAAAATATAAAAGGAATCATGAAAAAAGGCACCCAATCAGACACAGAAAGAAAACACGTAGCAGAAAAACACATAAACGATACCTACCCACAGGACTCTTGGTCCCACATATACACAATGGCGCTGCTACAAATTCCACCAGAAATGAAGGGGTTTCTTGACGCTGAATAATCAGGACGAGATCACCAAGTCAATAGCTACTGGAAAATTCTCAAACAAATTTAAAGCAGAAACTGAGGCCATCAGAGATGCTGCAACACTGGCTACTCAACACAAAAATAACATGCACAATAAATTGATGATTCTGATTGATGCACTGTCAGTGTTATCAGCTCTAAAAAGCCCTAATAACAACGAACTAGATGACTTGAGAACAACCCTGGACCAACTATGCAATAACTTCCAGAGAGTAGTCATTCAATGGATACCAGCACACTGTAATATACACGGGAACGAACGCTCAGACAAATAAGCTGAAGAGGGAGGGAGATTACCACAAAAGAACCAGCCGCTCAGTTATGATGAAGCCAAATCCATCCTCAAAGGTCAGTAACATGAAAAATGGAAACGAGAACACCCAAAGCATAACGAGAGTGACGGATAACGCCAAATATCAAGGAGGGATAAAGTCATCATACTTCGTCTACGCACTGGCCACAATAGAATGAGAAATTACATGTTCACCAATTTCAAAATAGGTACAATTTTTTATATATATAGGAACAATGTTAACCTTAGTTGGTATATGTGCAACAGAGGTGAGATGCAGAATGGTTCAGGCAAAAGCAGCTTTCCAAAAAAATGAGCAAGATTCTATGCAATCCATTTTTGACAACAAACACGAAAAGAAGTTCTTAAATGTTATGTAGAGCCAGTCTTAGCATATGGATGTGAATCATGGTTAATAAGACAACAGGCAAGATAATTACTGCTAGACTGTAGAAATGTGGTTTCACAGAAGAATGTTGAGAATACCATAGACAGTTAAAAAGAGAAATGAAAACGTTCTGAAAGACGCAAAATCCAAAAAAAATCTAATTTCGAATATTAGGAAGAAACAATCACCATTTTTTTGGACAAGTTATGAGAAAGGAACATGTGGAATATATAGTAACAACTGGGAACATTGAGGGACGAAAATAAAGGGGGAAGCAAAGAGAAAAGATACAAGACTGCTTAAGAGAATGGCTTGGCAGAAGGTCAACAACAGAAATGATAAATAACTGTCAAGATCGAGAGT
Organism: Megaustenia siamemsis; assembly: GCA_032433765.1. NCBI lineage: Eukaryota > Metazoa > Mollusca > Gastropoda > Stylommatophora > Ariophantidae > Megaustenia > Megaustenia siamemsis. The sequence continues at coordinate 20,361,978 of JAVIAB010000001.1, forward strand.
TGTGGAGAGACATGAACACCTTCGCCAGTAGACATGGTACTTGATGACGATGAATAGAAAATTCATATAGTCGGAGAGTAGACTTTTTCTACTTTATTTTTTATTATATTCAGCTTATACTCTCAGCTTATGCTCTCATCTTATACTCTTAGCTTAAATTCTCATCTTATACTCTCAGCTTATATTCTCACCTTATACTCTCAGCTTATACTCTCAGCTTATATTCTCAGCTTATATTCTCATCTTATACTCTCAGCTTATATTCTCACCTTATACTCTCAGCTTATACTCTCAGCTTATATTCTCAGCTTATATTCTCAGCTTATATTCTTATTTTATACGCTCAGCTTATAATATCAACTTATACTCTCAACTTAACTCTTAAATTTTGAATGAAAATGGAGAACTTGATAAAATTTTCCGCAGTGTATTTCACGTGCACATATCGTGTTTCTCATTATCTCAATATTTCAAGTCACCATCCCATCGTTTTACTTCAACATCTCAACAGTTTCATCTCATCCATTTATCGTTTCATTTCATTATTTTATTGTTTCAAATCACTATCTCTTCGTTTATCATTACCATATCATTTACGATTATCATACGATTATAATCGTTTCAAGTTGCTATCTCACCATTTTACTTCACCACTTCATGATTTTATTCCACCATCTTACTATTCCACCTTACTTATCTCTTCGCTACACTAAACCGTCTCCTCACTGTTTAACACGTTAATATACAATTTATTAGACAGTTTTATCGTGTCATGTGAGCACAATAACTGGCGATTCTAATGAAGTGTATTTAACATCTGTAAAACCTGTCGTCAAATTCATTTTACTTTTACTTTTGCAACATTCATACTTAAAACAATAATAATTGTGTGTTTGTATGTATGTGTGTCTATGTGTCTATGTGTGTTTCTGTTTCAAGATATCATCCAATCCAGAGAGTTCTAGTTTTTGGAAGGATTGAGAATATGGTCAAAGGCAGACCGGATAGACAATAAATTAAATAACCATCAGATAAAACAACGACTAACGAAATCATCATCATTGAGTGCTGTCTCCGCATCGAAGGTTGACTACCATGGAGCGTCATTCCGCTCGCTCTGTCTCTTGCTTGGTGATGCAGGTTGTCATAGTGCTGACTTGTCCATCTTTTGATGTTACTCGTCCATGTTAATCGTGGTCTGCCTCTGACTCTTTTACCTTGTATTTTCTTTTCCAAGATTACCTTTAGTAGGTTTCTGTGTCTTTTAACATGCCAGAAAAAATCTCATTTGTCTTGTTTGAATGCTGTCTAGTAGTTCTCTTTTCGTTTTAAAACTTCATCATTTGTTTTCCTTTCTTTGCATCCAACGCTTCCTATACTAGCACAATTAAAAGTAGTAAAATATCCCCGTCACGACAAGTGGCGTATAGGGAATATGGTGTTAGTGACCATACATTTTACAGACCTTCCGCACATGATTTTTGGGGTAATGTTGTTGTGTTGTTGTTGCGTTCGCCAGCTTTCAACTCTGACGAAGTCCCTAGAGACTAGAAACTGAGTTTTGCGTGTTAATCCATTTTTCCCTGGCAGTCACGTGCACAGGGGTCTCTCGCCGTACAGGCAGATAACTCCGACTTCGGAGGTACTCATGTTTTTTTCCGTCGATGAGTAACTGACGTTTCAAGCCAGACCCCGCTGCTGAGACCAGGGGTGGTCGTCGCGGAGAGAAATCATAAATAAAAATCCCAACCGGTGCAGTCGAGATTTGAACCCACAACTTCTCTGTCCCGAGGCCAGCGTCTTGTCTCGAGACTAACCAGTCCCCCATGGACTTGGAATATGAGGAAACTGCAACAAGGAACACTTTTCGTGCATAGCCCGCAATGGTTTCTGCCGCCTATCCACCATATACCAGAAGTTCACGTCCTCCCGAAAGTGATGATCGTCATCTTTCTATTAAAATGTATAGCGCTTGATGATGTTAGGCCATCGTTGTTGACTCCAATTATTTACGATGAGCCATTACGATGACTTGGCACACACAACAATGCAAGCACAGCAATGACCGTTATGACGCGCCCTTTAGATTCTTGATTACTCTAGTGAATGTAGCCTACGACGAACAGAACACGGTGCAAATTCCCTAAAGAGATAAAACTGCGGCTGACGAAGCAGTTCACATTAATGAGAACATATAAATAACTTGCTTCAAGTAAATCCATCAACGGTCATGAACAGCACCAATGTGACGTAAAGCGCAGAACAAGCCTAGATGATGGAAGGTCGCATAACACTTGATTTGTCGAAAATGAAATATTGCTGACGTACGACATTGTTTTATCGGCGCAGATGTAATAAGTAGATCATCATCTTGATTTTAACGCATAGGAGTGCAATTTAGAACCGAAATTAATCAGACATCGAATGCACTTTCTGTAGCGATCGAGAGAACGTGGACTAGATCTGCCATCTTAGAAAGGGAAGTAATGTGGTCGGTATTACGCCCGTGCCACTTTACTTTCCCAGAAAAAGATCCGTTACCCATTAAAGGCTAGGTGAACCGGAGGCGGTCGATTGGAATCGAACCCTACCTCTTGTCCTTTGTAGTCCATTTCACTAACCACTGAGCTATCGCGGCTCCCAAACTAGCACAATAACATAGATACATGTTTTTAAAAAAATTGACATGGAAATATCATTCCCCATCGACTCCGAAAGTCAATAGAACCTGGAGATCATTTTCTCTTGTGATTATGTGCTAGAACTCTGATTGCAATTTTGGGGGGAAAATGTGGTGGGGGAAGGGGGTTGACAGCTTAGAGTTGGATAAGGCGCTCGCCCCACAACCAAAGGTATTGGGTTCGAGTCACATTCTGAGCTTTTTTTTTTTTTTTTTGGTATGTGAATGTATGTGAGAACGAGTACTTAGCTATACATGATACGGAAGATTCCATAGGTAAAATAATACCTGCCAGTTGAAAATAATAGACTGTATGACAAAAAAAAAACATCAATATTTCTACACACTTTGATATTAAATCATTGATTTTATGAAATTACCCAAAGAGCTCTCGCTGGTGCTATTGGAGCTTGTGCGCTGGCGGTTGGATCATTCTTTGTTATCAGAGCAATTTATCGGATTCCTCGTGGATATTAAGAGTACAGTGAGGATAATCCTACCAACTAACCCAAAAACTGGCTTTTTTCCCTGTGTAATTTTGCTTTTAAGGTCTATGTTTCGCAAGTTCATGGTATTTTTGTGGGTTGCAGTAGGCTAAATTTAGACCTAATCGTGATGTTCATATTTTTCCTGATTGATTATAGTTTTTTTCGGGGCTGCTGAAGTTTTTGCGGTTCTTGGTAGTTCTGTAGGTCAACCGAGAACAGAAATATCTAAATCCAGAGATGTAAGTTCATGAACTGCTTCTAGAAGATGCCTTTCATTTTACTCAATAATTACTGTTAATGTTGATACAACACAAAACAAAACAAAACATAAAATAATTTCATTAATTATAAAACCACTTGAAATAAATACATTTATTAGTGCATAATTGGTTACTTTCGGTCAATAATATGAGAGAAATAGTTATCACATTTATACATATATCAGTTATTACATTTTCATTTAATTAGAAAGATTTATAGTCCGTTCTGTTCATAGGATAAGTCTCACTGCAGTCGATAGTTTCCCATATCCATTCCACTCGTGTCACAACTTTCACACAAGCGCGTTGGACTTGGAAAACTCTGTCGACAAGGTCAACTACCGTACAGCCCTAATCGACGGCATGGGCGACGATTTCAAACGACTTCCACCGAATGGCGAGTGCACAATCACTTCCTCGCTCCAGCTTCCTCAAAACAAACATTTTAAACAAACGAAGCAACGGAAACGGTTTGAGTGAGTACATTCGTCTTTTGCAAGAAGAGAGCGACATGCCGCCATTTTGCAACGTCGGTTACGACGTTTACAAGGTCAAGCTTCAGTGTGAGCCATATCGACTGAGTGGGAAACAATTTCAAACGACGTCACAGAAAAGAAAGAGCACACAATTACTTCCAACTCCAAATCAATTAAATAAAGCGAAATAAAATAAAACAGAGCATAAAAAGTTGCCAAAACCGTTCTATAGCCATTCAATACTGGTAATCTAACTCAATAATCACACAACATGAAAACAGATCCTCTCCTTCCCGCATCAACTCGACTTGTGATTGTCAAATATCTCACGGTGGGTTACATTATCTGTGCAGTCTGAGATCAAATGTCTCGCTATCTCATATAACAGGGGAAAAAAACAAGAATCAACTAGTCTCGAATGAAATATATGCACGTTAAAGAAGTTTAGGCAAATGAAGGATCTAAAGGAGTAGGTAGGGCCGCCGCTCGGACAACAATAATTAAACGAAGCTACCCATACCTAAAAAATCCCAGGTCGTGCAACGGAGTTTGTGCACGTGGGTCTTGGTCTTGTCTGGAGGTTCTCAGTTGTTCGAAGTAACAATAGAAGCATCCAGAGACAATTGAAACATCCAGAGACAATTGAAATAACCAGAGATAATTGAAGCACCCAGAGACAATTGAAGCACCCAGAGACAATTGAAGCACCCAGAGACAATTGAAGCATCCAGAGACAATTGAAATAACCAGAGATAATTGAAGCAAACAGAGACAATTGAAGCACCCAGAAACAATTGAAATAACCAGAGATAATTGAAGCACCCAGAGACAATTGAAGCACCCAGAGACAATAGAAGCACCCAGAGACAATTGAAACATCCAGAGACAATTGAAATAACCAGAGATAATTGAAGCACCCAGAGACAATTAAAGCACCCAGAAACAATTGAAATAACCAGAGACAATTGAAGCACCCAGAGACAATGGAAGCACCCAGAGACAATTGAAGCACCCAGAGACAATTGAAGCACCCAGAGACAATTGAAACATCCAGAGACAATTGAAGCACCCAGAGACAATTTAAGCACCCACAGACAATTGAAGCACCCAGAGACAATTGAAACATCGAGAGATAATTGAAGCACCCAGAGACAATTGAATCACCCAAAGACAATTGAAGCACCCATAAACAATTGAAGCACCCAGAACATTTGAAGCACCCAGAGACAATTGAAACAACCAGAGACAAATGAAGCACCCAAAGACAATTGAAGCCCCCATAAACAATTGAAGCACCCAGAACATTTGAAGCACCCAGAAACAATTGAAGCACCCTGAGACAATTGAAGGACCCAGAAACAATTGAAGCACTCAGAAACAATTGAAATAACCAGAGACGGTTTGAAGCACCCAGAGACAATTGAAGCACCCAGAAACAATTGAAATAACCAGAGACAATTGAAGCACCCAGAGACAATTGAAGCACCCATAGACAATTGAAGCACCCAGAGACAATTGAAGCACCAAGAGACAATTGAAGCACCCAGAGACAATTGAAGCACCCAGAGACAATTGAAGCACCAAGAGACAATTGAAGCACCCAGAGACAATATCAACAACCAGTAACAAATGAAGCACCCAGAGACAATTGAAGCACCCAGAGACAATTGAAGCACCCAGAGACAATTGAAGCACCCAGAGACAATTGAAGCACCCAGAGACAATTGAAACATCGAGAGATAATTGAAGCACCCAGTGACAATTGAAGCACCCAAAGACAATTGAAGCACCCATAAACAATTGAAGCACCCAGAACATTTGAAGCACCCAGAGACAATTGAAACAACCAGAGACAAATGAAGCACCCAAAGACAATTGAAGCACCCATAAACAATTGAAGCACCCAGAACATTTGAAGCACCCAGAGACAATTGAAGCACCCAGAGACAATTGAAGGACCCAGAAACAATTGAAGCACTCAGAAACAATTGAAATAACCAGAGACGGTTTGAAGCACCCAGAGACATTTGAAGCACCCAGAGACGATTGAAGCACCCAGAAACAATTGAAATAACCAGGGACAATTGAAGCACCCAGAGACAATTGAAGCACCCATAGACAATTGAAGCACCCAGAGACAATTGAAGCACCAAGAGACAATTGAAGCACCCAGAGACAATTGAAGCACCCAGAGACAATTGAAGCACCAAGAGACAATTGAAGCACCCAGAGACAATTGAAACAACCAGAGACAAATGAAGCACCCAAAGACAATTGAAGCACCCAGAGACAATTGAAACAACCAGAGACAAATGAAGCACCCAGAGACAATTGAAACACCCAGAGACAATCGAAGCACACAGAGACAATCGAAGCACCCAGAGACAATCGAAGCACAAAGAGACAATCGAAGCACCCAGAGACAATCGAAGCACACAGAGACAATCGAAGCACAAAGAGACAATCGAAGCACCCAGAGACAATCGAAGCACACAGAGACAATCGAAGCACACAGAGACAATCGAAGCACACAGAGACAATCAAAGCACACAGAGACAATCGAAGCACACAGAGACAATCGAAGCACACAGAGACAAGCGAAGCACACAGAGACATGTCCGGAGGGCAGTGATGTTGACCCTAACATAAACACCGGTCTAGTCTTCAGGGGCACAGATGAAGAACATTCGAGTTTCCGTGCACATGTTTATACAACCGTTTGCGATTTGAATATCTAACTTAATATGTTCAGTAATGTTATCATTATCATCATCATCATCATCATCATCATCATCATCATCATCATGGAGTGCCGTCTCCGCATTCAAAATTGACTACCATTCCGCTCTGTCTCTTGCTTTTTTGATAGTGCAATTTGTCATAGACTGAATTTTCCATCTTTTGATATTACTCGTCCATGTTAGTCTTGGTCTGTCTCTGCCCCTTTTACCTTGTAAAATTGAATTTTTTTCGGGATTTGAGGTTAAAATATTTAAATATTTTCACGCTTTTGCAAATGCCCAAGCCTGATGAGCTCATACTGCTCCTAATGCCTTCTACGTGATAAGGAATGCATGATCGACCACTGTTGGAATATATTTGATAGAGGTACATAAAACAACATGATATCTATACCGTTCTACATACAAATTGTTATCTAATATTTCTAGCCCTGATCATTATAGGGGAGAAGGTCATTGGCGTAGCTGATCGCGACCATCTAAGTATTCCAGTTACTGATTTTCCTTACCGATTCTGTTGTTGATCTTCTTACATTCCAGCCTGTTAAACTGTCCATTAATTTATAATGTCGTATGTCTTTGTTCTTTTGTTTCCCTCTAATTGTTCTCTTGTTTCCATCTTCTTATGAGATCGCCAAAAAAAGTAAACGACTTTTTTTTTCTAACAGAGTTGTTTAATTGTGCGTTCAATTGAAATGTTTTGGGGCATGTTAAAAGACACAACAGTCTAATAAAAGTAATATTGGAAGGGAAAGTGCAGGGTAAAAGAGGCAGAGGCAGACCAAGACTAACATGGACGATTAATATCAAAAGATGGACAAGTCAACCTATGACAATCTGCACCATCAATGAAAGAGACAGAATGGAATGGCGCTCCATAGTAGCCAACCTTCGATGCAGAGACGGCACTCAATAATGATGATGAACAGAGTTGGGAAGTGGCCTTTGTGAATGTATTTAGTTCAAGACTTTCTCATTACTCATTTAATCTTCCACTTTTTCTTTCTCTCGCTCACTCACTCTCCTTAGTGCTTGTATCTGCAACCTTCTTCTAATCTTGGAGGAGAGATGGGACGGCCAAGCAAAACATTAAAAATATTTGGAGAAAGAGAAACAGAGGAAGACGTGATGGAAACATTTGAAAGAGAAAGAGAGAAAGATGTGATGGAAACACTTGAAAGAGAAACAGAGAAAGATGTGATGGAAACACTTGAAAGAGAAACAGAAAAAGATGTGATGGAAACACTTGAAAGAGAAACAGAGGAAGATGTGATGGAAACATTTGAAAGAGAAACAGAGGAAGATGTGATGGAAACATTTGAAAGAGAAACAGAGGAAGATGTGATGGAAACATTTGAAAGAGAAACAGAGGAAGATGTGATAGAAACATTTGAAAAAGAAACAGAGGAAGATGTGATAGAAACATTTGAAAGAGAAATAGAGAAAGATGCGATAGAAACATTTGAAAGAGAAACAGAGGAAGATGTGATAGAAACATTTGAAAGAGAAATAGAGAAAGGTGTGATAGAAACATTTGAAAGAGAAATAGAGACAGATGTGATAGAAACATTTGAAAAAGAAACAGAGGAAGATGTGATAGAAACATTTGAAAGAGAAATAGAGAAAGATGCGATGGAAACATTTGAAAGAGAAATAGAGAAAGATGCGATGGAAACATTTGAAAGAGAAACAGAAAAAGATGTGATGGAAACATTTGAAAGAGAAACAGAGAAAGATGTGATGGAAACATTTGAAAGAGAAACAGAGAAAGATGTGATGGAAACATTTAAAAGAGAAACAGAGAAAGACGTGATAGAAATATTTGAAAGAGAATGACAAAATAATCTGATTAAATAAAAGTCAGTTAAGTGTTATTGGATGCATTTTTGTTGTTGCGAAAGTCGAAAGCCAACACAAGATGAACATTGTGGCTGATTAGCGTCCGCTCAGAGACGTCAACAAAATGATTACCGGGCACCCTGCTAGAGAGGTTCCCAAAATATGGCGAATAAAGGGGTCTATCCCCGAGGTCATACATGGACAGCGAATCAATTCAGAGGAAGAGGTATCTTTACAGCACTCGGAAAAATTGACAAATAATCAACAACAGAAAAAAATATGGACCAAAGCAAGATGGAACCTGTACTCAGTGGCACAGCGCCTTGCCACGAAAAGCCAAACGTTAGGGAACACTGCCACTCAGATAACTAGCGTCGTAACTAGCGTTGTAACCTAACTTCAGTTAGCTGAGTGGCAGTGTTCCCTAGCGTTTGGCTTTTCGTGGCAAGGCGCTGTGCCACTGCGTACGGGTTCGATCCTGCTTTGGTCCAAATTTTTTTCTGTTGTTGATTATTTGTAATTTTTTCCGAGTGCTGTAAACATACCTCTTCCTCTGAATTGATTCACTGATTATCGCCTCGGAAGTTTCCCTCTATAATAATATTCATTTATTATTATTTGTCTCATTCATGGACAACCTGTATAGAAATAAGTGTGTGCAATCTTGAATTAATAAATACTTTATTTGTATCTTTATTGAAACCGACGTCTAAAAGTGCAACGCTGTAACAGAAGCAGCAGAGGAAAAAGAGGAAGACGAAGAAGAAGGAAAATATATAGAGAGAGATGAAGAAAGAGAAGGAGAATAAGAAGTGGAAATATAAGAACTAGAAAAAAAGACATCTGCTGTGTGTTGTTTCGAGTATTTCCGTTTAATTGTGAGTACTATCATTAAAACTCATCTTTAGAACATTAACATCATTTTCTTTTGCTCTGCAGTCAGGTTGCTATGGGCTTGACAAAATAAAGGCTGCTTGCGTCACAAATCAGTCGCCACGCAGTGAACATGTCAAACGAGTTATTTCGCCAGAAAAAAAAAACAATAAAACAACGACGTTTTAATACATAGTAAAGATGTAAAAGCATCAAGATGCATCAAGATGCGCAAAAAGGCGAAGCTGCTGTAAAACTGATGATAATGGCAATCTTTTTTTTTTAAAAAGAAGAAAAGAGTGATATGGTGACAGCTTTACGTGGTAATGGACTAAACAAAAGTCGACGTTTCGGCCAAGTAGGCCTTCTGCTGGAACAACAGACCACGCTCTGGAACACAGGGAAGTGACCCTTTTTTATTTCTTTTATTGAGTATCTAGCATATTATTGTCATGTATTTAGATTTGTTTACATATCCTTATATATATATATATACATTTGTGTGTTGTTGTTGTTGTTTGTTGTTTCAGCAGAAGGCTTACATGGCCGAAACGTCGACTTTTGTTTTGTTCATTACCACGTAAAGCTGTCACCATACCACTTGTTTCTTCTTTTTTTTTTTTAATTGCCGATTTAATACCTACCTGAGTCAAACATTAGTCCCATATTTAAAAAAAACACACTGCCAGTGACAATCCAGTCGACCGTTCGCATGCAGCTTGTTATACATTATATAAGTCAAATGTAAGGTTCCTGCAACGTCTTACTAGGAGTATGGGGAATAAGGTGTTAGTGATTATGCTTTTTTTATGACCATGATTCAATTCTGACCTATGGAAGCGAATCATGGACAGTAGACAAACAAATGAAAAGACGATTAGAAGCCACAGAGATGGGATTTCTCAGAAGAATGTTGAAAGTTTCATGGACAGCTAAATAGACCAATGAGGAAGTTCTCAAAGAGACCAACACAAAAAGGGAGCTCTTAAAAAACATCAGAAAGAAGCAATCAACATTTTTCGGGCACATCATGAGAAGAGGAAAGTTAGAATACTTGGTTACAACTGGCAAAATAAAAGGAAAGAGAGATTGCGGATGACAAAGAGAGAATATACTCTCTCTCTCTCTCTCTCTCTCTCTCTCTCTGCGATCAGGACTCAGTCAGAGTAGGATTCCAGACTCCCACATGAAGTCAACTGTCAGGTTAACTGTGTTGATCGCCCCCACAGACAGAACGTCACATTTAGAGTCCGCCAGATCCACTCTGACTGAACACCCGTTAATACGTTGCACTGTGTTCTGCGCCAGTGGCCCAGTGCATCCGATTTCAGCCAGCATTTTTTCAGGTTTGCTTTCCTTAGCCTTTGATTGTCCCCAATCTTCCTGCAAGGCAGCAGATTGTCTTTTCTGTAGGGGGATTCTGCCCTTAGATGGTCTACCCTCCCAGGTTTACGAGCACCATCTACCCGAGTCACTAGAGGTGACTAACACAGACATGCACACACAAAAATATGAGATGTGACTAACACAGACAAGTGCACAGCGATACGAGCCATGACTAACACTGACACACATCAAGATATATGACACATGACTAACATAGACATGCATATAAAGCTATGAGATATGACTGACTTAGACATGCACACACAAAGATATGACGCATACCTAACATAGACATACACACAAAGATATAAGATATGACTAACATAGGCATGCACACACAAAGATATGAGATGTGACTTACGTAGCCATGCACACACAAGAATATGAGATGTGACAGACACAGACATGTACGCACAAAGATATGAGATATGACTAACATAAACATGCAAACAAAGATATGAGATATCCCTAACCCAGACATGCACACACAATTCTATACACAAAGATATACACAATTCTATACACAAAGATATGACACATGACTAACACAGATACACACTAAGTTATGATATATTACTAAACTCAGACGCACATAAAGATAAGAGACATGATTAACACGGACACACCAAGATATGAGATATGACTAAGATGACACACATCTAGATATGAGCCATGGCTAGCACACACACACACACACACAACATACACTTAAGCTAAGATTTGATCCATGGCTAGCACAGAAACACCCCAAGATATGAGCCATGACTAGCACAGAAAAACATTAAGATATGAGTCATGTCTTCACGGAAAAACACCAAGAAATGAGCCAAGTCTGGCACATAAACACATTGAGGTATCCATATGCTTGGGTTAGTCTGCAGACTCTTCTTAACGTGTGAATCATTGACATACGAGACGCAGGCTTCGATTAACTGTCCGCAGGTTTCGTTCAAACAGTTGTCCGGAGATTTGAGAATGCAGTCTGACACGTAGAACTTTCCCTTGCATGCACTGTTCCCGGCTGACTGTTCAGATGTGTCGTTGAAACAGTTGTCTGGACATTTGAGAGTGCTGTCTGACCCGTAGTACGTTTCCTTGCACGTGCAGTATGCACTTTCCGGGTCACATATGATGTCACAGCCATCAGAACACGTCTGTTCGCACTGTAGCCCAAAATTACCATCGGGACAAGTGTCATTACAGGTATAGCCAGGATGTTTACATTGTAGTCATTTTCAAGATTTTTCCCTCATAAAGGACAGACACTGAGACAAGACCTGGAGCAATCGTGTCCATAGATCCCCATGTGAGCATTTGCCGTGACACGTACAAAGGATGAAGTCGCAGCTTTTGCTACACCCACTATACACTGCACAAAACGACCAAGAATACCCGTCCAGACAATAGGTGTCTGCAAATGTTTGCGCCTCACACACCGTCGGTTCACTGCCGGCCTGCGAAATGATCGGTGAGAACTCAGTCTTAATGTGTGCCATTGGCGTTTGTGTGGTGACTACAATAGTGTTCATAGAAACATTTGGATATGATATATCATTAGACTGGAACACTACACCGCCACTGTCAGAGGAAGCCTTTAGAGTGGCATTCTTTACCCGAATCATAGTGCTAGCTTGATGATAGAATCGAATGGTGTGAATCTACTGGGGCGTGGCAAAGTTCAGATACCAGTAAACAGGACTGTTTCCACTTCTCAGTTTTGTGTGTGTGCAGTCATTGTCATAGAGATTGGTCCTTCTTTTGTCATTTACTGCGGCCTCTGGTCCACATTCGTCTCCTGTATAACAAGAATTAAACGTGTCGGCCTGGTTTGTGTTCTGATTGAGAGCCACATTCCGACCCCCGCCTATGTGGATGCAGCAGATATTTGCAACTATCGACCCTGCAATCATAACTTGTTGATCAGATCAGCCCCAGAGCAAAAGACATCAATCTCGTGCTGACTAACTACAAACCTTGAATCATTGCTACATGAGGCAGAACCATTTAATAATGTCGTGAAACTTTCCGGAACTATTAAGTCATTTGCATAAATCCTAAACCATGAGAACAGCAAAGATTGATTGAGAGTTGCCTCAACTGATGTAGAATTTGCGTCCGAGTTACAAGTGGTGTCGTTGTAATTAAACAGGAAAGTAGGTTCAGAATTTTTAGGCGTATTTGTACACGAGAACCAAGTACTGACACTGGGGTCCAAAATATTCGTGCTGATAAATGTCATTGTTTGGGCATATCCCTGTAGTTTTGTCATAAACTCTCTCTCTCTCTCTCTCTCTCTCTCTCTCTCTCTCTCTCTTTCTCTCTCTGCGATCAAGACTCGATCAGAGTAGGATTCCAGTCTCTCTCATGAAGTCAGCTGTCTGTTTAAGCGAATCGATCGCCCCATATAATTTCTCCTCCAGGGAGGTGGGCGTGGACCACATTGCTCTTCTTAGGTCCGTGTACTGGGGGCAATCCTGTAGAACATGTTTTGTTGTCATATTGTCCAGTGTACAGTGACATAGGCTGGTAGTTCCTATTTTGAATTTGGTGAACATGTGATTTCTCATTCTATTGTGGCCTGTGCGTAGGCGAAGTATGATGACTTGATCCCTCCTTGATAGTTGGTGGTATCCGTCACTCTCGTTATGATTTGGGTTTTCACGTTTCCATTTTTCATGGAACTGACCCTTGAGGATGGATTTGGCTTCATCATAACTGAGCGGATTGTTCTCTTGTGGTAATCTCCCTCCCTCTTTAGCTAATTTGTCTGCTCGTTCGTTCCCGTGTATATTACAGTGTGATGGTATCCACTGAATGACTACTCTCTGGAAGTTATTGCATAGTTGGTCCAGGGTTGTTCTCAAGTCATCTAGTTCATTGTTCTTGTGGTTTATTAGAGCTGATAGTACTGATAGTGCATCAGTCAGAATCACAAATTTATTGTGCATGTTATTTTTGTGTTGAGTAGCCAGTGTTGCAGCTTCTCTGATGGCCTCAGTTTCTGCTTTAAAGTTGTTAGAGAATTTTCCAGTAGCTATAAACTTGTTGATCTCGTCCTGATTGGTCAGCGTCAAGAACACACCTCCCCCTCCATTTCTGGTGGCATTTGTAGCAGAGCCATCTGTATATATGTGGGACCAAGAGTCCTGTGGGTAAGTATCGTGTATATGTTTTTCTGCTACGTGTTTTCTTTCTGTGTCTGATTGGGTGCCTTTTTTCATGATTCCTGTTATGTTTTCCTGAAGTTCTGGTATTTTATGTTTTCCGTGAGGAGACATATCAGATGGGCCCAAGGGTTTCGATATTGTTTGGGAAAGAACTGGGTCTCCAGTAGTTAGTTCATTGGCAATTGCAGCGAAGTTGCTCCTCTTAAGTCGTACAATTCCAGAACCAGATATTCTTTGTTGCATGGGGTGGCTAAGGAGCCTTCTATATTTCTCCGCTTGTTGCAAAACTTTAGTGACCCGTCTGTCATCTAAGGGTTGTAAGCCTGTTACTGTTTCTAGAGTCTTGATAGGTGTAGATTTCATAGCACCAGTAATGATACGGGCAGCTTGGTTCTGTATTCTGTTAATTTTACAAAGGTGTGATTTGGAAGCCATAGCCCAGGCTGTGACTCCATATTCTAGAACTGGTCTGACTCTTCCTACATATAGTCTTTTCAAAATATTGCTGTCTGCCCCCCCCCCCCCCCGAGTCCGTTCCTGCCAATTTCTTCATAATATTTGTTCGTTTCCTGGCTTTCATCCTTGCTCTGTCTATCTGATTTTTCCAAGTCATTCTGCGATTCATAGTGACACCAAGATATGTTGGGCTGTGATCAATAGGTAGTGTATGATCCTTTAACTTCAAATTTGCAGAGAGTGTTTTCCTTGATAGGCTGAGTGTTTTCCTTGATAGGCTTTAACAGCCACTCTGAAAGATGGGGATATAGGGAGTACAATGTTCGAGGTGAAGAAGTGGAAGAATGGGAAATAGACAACAACCTATTCCTCATAAACTCTAGGGAGGACCCCCCAACCTTCTACTCAAGAAGATGGAAAACAACTTCCACCCCTGACCTAGCGTTTGCAACTGGATCAAAATAACCAGAAAAGTGCTGAACCAACTTGGAGATAGTGACCATAGACCAGTCAAACTTTCAGTGGCTCTTGCTCACAAACAGGAGTTGCAAATGCCTCTTCCACGCTGGAATTATAAGAGAGCAGATTGGGCAAAGTTTGCAAGGCTCACTGATGCATATACTGCACCTATCAACACCCACGAAAAGAAGGTAACAAATATGATAGAGCGGTTAACATATGGCATCATGAGAGCTGCTAAAGAATCCATTCCTAGAGGAGCAAGAAGAAACTACAGGCCATACTGGAGCAAGGAAATACAAAGACTAGAAGAGGAACTGGACTCTGCCAGAGAACTAGCTGAAACATCACACACCACAGAGAGCAATATTGCCCACAAAGCAGCCTCGGCCAAATACAGACGAGAGGTCATGATTCAGCCAGACAGAGCTGGATAGACAAAACAGAGAGCCTTAATCTAGACAAAAATGGTCATAAACTATGGAAACTTGCGAAAGCTCTGAGTGGCGAAAACACTTGCCGACCATCAATATCATTAGCACACAATCAGAACATCCTCACAGGCAAAAGGGCAGCAAATCTACTGATAGAGACTTACAAAAACATTAGTAGAATAAACATTCCAATAGACAAACAGAAAGCTGCAAGGCAGGAAAACCAAGATGCAAAACACATGCCTTTTGCACCAGAAGAGCATCAGACGACCATCTTTACCCCAACTGAATTAGATGTTGCCCTCAAAGGATTAAAGCTCAAAAGTTCACCTGGTAAAGATGGAATCTCCAACGAAATGCTTCTAAATCTGGGGCAGAAAGCCAAGAGCCAGCTTCTAAGGATAATAAATGCTAGCTGGAAGAGCGGTCATGTGCCGGCAATCTGGAAAGAAGCTATTGTGGTGCCCATTCTCAAGTGTGGAAAAGACCCACTAGACCCAAGTAGCTATAGACCAATTAGCCTACTGAGCTGCCTGAGTAAACTCATGGAAAGACTAGTTAACAGAAGACTTGTGTGGCATTTGGAGACAAAACAACAAATCGTACCACAACAAAATGGCTTCCGTAAGCACCGATCAACTGAAGACCTGGTCACCTACATTGCACAGGAAATAGAGGATGCTCTACAAGAAAAGAAACACACGCTGGCAGTGTGGGTCGACATGGAGAAGGCTTTTGATAGGGTTTGGCGTGAGGGTTTAAAGAACAAGCTTTTTAGACTTGGCATCCAGGGTCGTTTATTCAATTGGGTCTCTCAATACCTTCAGGATAGAACGGCCAGAGTACAAGTTCAAGGTCAACTAAGTAAGAAGGTCTCTATCGAGCAAGGTGTCCCACAAGGCGGAGTCTTGTCCCCAACACTCTTTTTAATTTTCATAAATGACATCGTAATGGACATTCCACCCAGAATACACTCAGCAATATACGCAGATGATCTGGCGTTATGGACTCGCGAGGAAAGTATGTCAGTGGCTGGTTCCAGGATGCAAGATGCCCTAGGTGAACTTGAAAAGTGGACGAACACCTGGTTCTTACCAATCAACGAAAGGAGAATATACTGGATAGCTTTGTGTCATGGCATGGAAAACAGTCAACAACAGAACTGATACGATGCACTGTAGATAGAAAATTGTGGAGGGACGTGATCACCGACGCCAACCGGTATGGCACCTGTTGATGATGATGATGATACATTTTTTGGTGATGTGGTCGGGACCGCGACAGCCTCCCCCCCTCCCCCCACCTAACTTCCCTGAAAAATGTATGGTACCTATTTTTAAAGGCTGTGTGAACGCTGGAACCTTGTTAATTCAAAGAAAAATCCGCACTTCTGGAGATCAAACCTGGACCCTTCTGATTAGGAGGCCAGTACACTAACCACGGGAGCCGCGATAGCTCAGTGGTTAGTGAAATGGACTTTGTGACAAGATGCTGGCTTCGATCCTGATCGACGACTTCGTGGTTAACCCAGTCTTAAATTGGTACCGGGGGAATGGTTGGTCTCGAGGCAAGACGCCGGCCTCGAGGCAGAGAGATTGTGGGTTCCACCAGTTGGGATTTTTATTTATGATTTCTATCTGCGACAACCACCCCTGGTCTCAGCAGTGAGGCCCGGCTTGAAACGTCAATTACTCATGGACAGATAAATATGAGTACCTCCGAAGACGCAAACTTGGAAAAACAGAGACAATGCTAAATAAACTGTCAGTACAAGATTTGTACGGGTAGATGCACTATTGTGACAACAGCAGCAATAATGTCAAAGATATAATCATTACATCATCTCGTCTCTCTCTCTCTCTCTCTATATATATATATATATATATATATATATATATATATATATATATATATATATATACATATACAGTAAAGTCTCGATTATGCGGTACTCAATAATCCGGAATTCTCAATTTAACGGACTTTTTTTTTTTTAATTATTATAGGGAGAAAGCTTGAATCATGTTTTGTTCAGTTAAATTAAATGCCTTTATCCGGAAATCAAAAACGCTACAACACGGTTTGTGCGCTGCGCTTACTTCTACAGGCTCTATCATTACACAATATTGCGTTTACAATAGTGTATTTACAGTAATATACTTCAAATAGGAGCGAACATATTTTATTCAATCCAGACATTGTGTCTCCAAATATTCCAAGTAAAAGCGACAGACAGTCTATATCTTCACTTTTTCCCCCGACTAAATGTTTTTGTCGGGAAATCTTAGTCGTGCCAAAAACACTTATCTACATGATTTTACAAATTTGCTTAATTTTCTCATAGCCTGCTTTAGATCTAAAGTTGGTCATGAATTTGTCAAAAATATGGCGTTTGACAGTCTGACCGAACATTAGAAGCAGACGTATTGTTTGTGAAAATTGAAGAGCCCATAACTTTGATGATTATAAATCAAAGGTTGAGCAGCCGGCGTGCAGTGACATAGAGATGGTGAGAAGAAAGGGGGAGGGGTTCAAAAATTACCGACTGGAAATTCAAAAAAGAGTAAGATACAGAGTTTGACGTCAGTTTGTCTCAGACATTTGTGCAAGCTGAAATTCGTTCCATCAGTATAAATTATACATGATATGCTATAAACGCATGTGTGCATACTTTTTAACGGAATACATTTTTGTGTTAAATAATGGCCTCTGCGAGTGCAAACCACACCTCAATTTCCCGCAAAGGTAAACGCAAGCGAACTGTATTGACACTGAACCAGAAGATTGAAATCGCTAGTAGACTTGAAAAAGGCGTTAATCGCAACGTTTTGATGACTGAATTTGGCATAGCCTCTTCAACATTATATGACATACGAAATCAAAAAGATGAGTTGTTTAAGTTTGCGTCGGAGTCTGAAAGCAGCAACAATATACACCAGAGACGAAGTATGAAACGGCCAAAATTTGAAAAACTCGACGACGTCCTTTATGTGTGGTTTTTAGAAAGAAGAAGAAAAGGAATGCCAATATCAGGACCCATGTTGATAGAGAAAGCTAGTGAATGTCACACGAATTTAAATATTTCTGAGCATTGCAATTTTTCAATCATGTTTTTTCATAAATTTTGAGTTTGGTTTTCTTACTCTCGATTATCCAGAAAAATTCAATTATCCAGAATGGGTTCTTCCCCGAGCATTCCGGATAATCGAGACTTTACTGTATATATATATAATATAATCCCTTTCTCTCTCTATCTCTCTCTATCTCTCTATATATATATATATATATATATATATATATATATATATATATATATGCAAAATATGTGAATATATAGAAGAATAGGTAGAATCGGAGGGAAGGAAAAGAAAACAAACGATGAAGTCTTAAAACAACTAAAAATGAAAAGAGAACTACTATGCACAATTCAAACAAGACAAATGCATTGTTGGGCCATGTTAAAGGACACAATAGCCTACTAAAAGTAATCCTGGAGAGGAAAATACAAGGTAAAAGAGGCAGAGGCAGACCAAGACTAACATGGACGAGTAACATCAAAAGATTGACAAATCAGCCTTTGACAACCTGCACCATCAAAGCAAGAGACAGAGCAGAATGGCACTCCGTGGTATCCAACCTTCGTTGCGGAGACGGCACTCGGTGATGATGATGCAAAACACACATGCAGAAGGACACTATTTCACTAAAACTGCTATATGTATTTATCATATTAATAGAACACTAGCATACACATTTGATGCACGTTAAGGCAAACACCAAAGGTTATAATCAATATGTCAGAATAACACAGGAAATAAAGAAATACTTTGAGAAAAATGCTTTTTTTTGCCAATTTATTTTCAAAACAGGGCCATTAGTCATAAATATAGTGACGAAACCTTGACTTGTTTCAAACGAAACCGCCCTCAATAATATTAGTCAGTATTGTATAATATGAATGTATTCCTAGTCACATTATAATTTCAGCTGTCACAAAAGGTGCAATAAAATATATCGCAAGAGGTGAACAATGGCTCCCTTTAGTGGAGGTTCGTTTATGAACTGGTACCAGATGGTGGAGACATTAAAGTATAAGACATAAAAGAGCGATACAAGTTGTTCAAATGTTACTCACTGGCGAGTGTTTAATGTACAGCTGTTTGTGTTTTATCTCAAAGTAGTGTTTTAGTTACAGTCGTGGACATTTAGCAGCATTTATGGATGAAGGTTGGTTATGGTTATGGTTAAGGAAGGCCCCGGTAACAATGCAAACGAATTAAAAATTCATAATTGCTCAACCGTCCGTGCGAGTGAAATCATCCGAATTACTAACTCATCTCTCAAACAAAAAAAGGTAACTGCATTATTCATCATAGCAGTCTCAGCACACGCCAAAATAAATAAGGGTTACCGCACAGAAACTGAACACATATGTTCCCCGTCATACGATATAATCATTCATCGTAAGCAATTGGAATATCCAAAAACGATCAAAACGGATGAAACACACAGTTCATGGTGTGCACAGAGCACTTAACTGGACTTGGAATATGAGGAAACTACAACAAGAAACATATTTCAGACACAAAGATGAAGATGCTCTGCGCCTAGAACATTTCCCTTATTCTTCACACTGATATTTTATGAAAGCGGTTCTAATTTGTGACACCACACACGAACGTCAAATTGCTTTTTAAAGTAAATGTGTATTCTTCTACTTCTTTTATCCTTCCACATTTGCCTTTCAGCGTCGAGAGGAGTTATAATTTGCGGTCTTTTGTTCTTCTGTTCGCCTCTGCTGCTGTTATGTTTCCTAGCGCTTCTAATATTCCGTCAATCTATCTTTTTCGTGGTCGGCCGTTGGGTCTGGTATTCTTGCAACGTTTATTGAGGGCTCGTTGTGTTGTGTTTTGATCACTCTGCCTTGTCACGTGGCCAAACAATTTTATCTGTTGTTTCCTTATATATTCTATGGTGGGGGGCTATTCTTAGCATTTTTCTCAGTTCATTTCTGATCTTATCTCTCAGGCTGTTTCCTGTCATTCGTCTAACACTTTTCATCTCAGTAGAGGTTAATTTTCTTGTTGTAAATATATATTGTATGAATGACATTTTAGTGATAAAAGTTCTCATAACAAAAAGATGAAAGATTGACATATCTGACAGTTTTGATGACGCAATATTATATTTTTAACCACGGAGGTTGTTATTTTCTTTTTCCCTTTTTTTTCTTTTGATACACAACACCTTCTGATCAATTTAAATGTGTAATAGAAGGAGGAGAAGGCCATCAGAAAAATGGTAGGAACAAAAATTCCTGCCAGGAATATATAGAACAACTTAAATGGTTTGGCCACCTGGTCAGAATGAATCCTCACCAATCACCACCAAGGGCGTTCTTCTCGAGAATGCATGGAAAAAGACCAAGAGAAAGATCCAAAAGAAGATGGATAGGTGCAGTGACAGAGACTTATAACAACAAAGGAAAATCACTAATTCAGACAGTTCGACAAGCTCAAGAACGACAAATGATATAACCACGACACCTTTTAGGCACCAGTGAGAAAGATAAAGAAAGAAGAATAGAAGGAGCTAATGTATTTTATCGTCATTGAAAGATACAAATGAGTAAATAAACTGAAGTGCCTGTAACAAGCAATTGTGAAGAATGTTACGCCAGGTGAATGTACGAGCAGAATTATTGAGATGGCTACTTATAAGTCCTGATTTTAATGTATTGTTTGTGGCAACAAGAAAACGTGTATCCACATGGGGTTGAACAGCAAGTGAGGGGAAAGAATATTCACTGTCGACTGCTAAATTGGGTTGGGCAGAAAAACGTCGGTCAAAGGTCGCTGAATCCATAACAACAACAAAATCAAGTATTTAAATTTAATAACCACAAGCCAATATAATTTGAGGAGCCGCGATAGCTCAGTGGTTAGTGAACTGGACTACAAAGGACAAGGGGTAGGGTTCGATCCCAACCGACGGCTTCCGGGTTCACCCAGCCTTAAATGGGTACCGGATTTTTTTCTGGAAAATAAAGCAGCACGGGCGTAATACCGAGCACATTACCCCAAAAATCATGCGCTGAAGGTCTGTAAAATATAGGCTCACTAACACCATATTTCCCTATACGCCACTTGGCGTGACGGGGGTACTTTACTTTTTTACAATATACTTTGAAAAGCGGTGCAAGGTTTTGTGGTGGTATAGAATATTTAAGCCCCAGATGTAAGCCCCAGTACTCCACAGAATGATAGCTTTTGTTGCAGACATTTACCTCCCCTTTGATTCTCCCATCTATATTATCATTCCTATTCCAGTATTTATCTCTTACTATCTCTGGACTCATACTCTTCAACCGAGAAGATTAAACTCTTCTCACTTTTTTTCCTTAATCTCTGGAGTCCTCTCCATGTCTTTCCTGTGTTGTACCCCTATTTCTCGATGCTTTATTTTTATTACCTCTATTGCTCTTTTTCCTCCTTGTCACTCCTCTCCTCTCTTTCTTTTACTCTTCTTTCGATTTTCTTTGTACACCACCATTCATTTTTCCGATTTTTTCCCATTTTTTTTAATACTGTGGTTCTTTGGTCTAATTAAATCATACCTGCCCTATTGTCCATTAATCTTTCAACCAGACTCTACGAAAATCCTGGCCACAGTCTTCTCCGTCATATTTTAGAGTGGTGTAGTTGTGTATTCTAACTCGGAATGTTGTGTTTAATGTGTATAGTTTGTTATACCCGATGAAGGCTTTAGCCGAAACGTTGTAACTTATCTTGTCTTTCTGTTAGTTTAGCTGCTCAATACTATAGTATGTTTTCTTTTTCTTTATTTACCTGTACTGATTGCTCTTTAATAGCAACATTTGATTCTTCATGAAATATATAAGTAGAGGAATTCAAATACCTAAGAAGTTTAGTGACAAATGGTAATTCACAAACAGTGGAGATAGAATCAAGATGCAACAAAGTTTGTCAAATCATTGGACAGTTATCACCACTATTGTCCAAAAAGGAAATAAATCTAGAGGCAAAACAAGCACTATAGAATAAAATTATTATCCCAAAATTGTGCTACCAATGCATGACCTGGTCACTAGATGCAAGAACAATAAGAAAAATAACCTCTACAGAGATGAAATGTGTTAGACGAATGACAGGAAACAGTTTGAGAGATAAGATCAGAAATGAAGAACTGAGAAAAATGCTAGGAATAGCCACCGCCATAGAATATATAAGAAAACAACAGATAAAATGGTTTGGCCACGTGACAAGGCAGAAAGATCAAAACACAACACAACGAGCCTTCAGCAAATGTTGTGAGAACAGCAGACAGTCCCAAGATTCTACCACGAAAAAGATGGATGAATGGAATGTTAGAAGCACTAGGAAACATAACAGCAGCAGAGGTGAACAGAAGAGCAAAAGACCGCAAATTATATCTCCCCTCGACGCTGAAAGGTAAATGAGGAAGGAAAGTAGAAGAAGAAGCCTCAAATATTCAGACCTATCTATTAATATATATCACATTTCGGGACTTTTCTTTTTATTGTACGTTATCCAAATACTCTAATTGTTTAACATATGTCGCCCAGCATTTTCGGGATGCATGTAAAGGTATATTTTATTCAAAAACTGTATGGCATTTAAAAAAATATGTCATCCGTGATTTTTTAGTTTATATTTCATCATATTTTTCTCCCCACAAGTTTGAGTGTTATCTTTTTCTACAAACGTTACTAAACATTTTGGAGTTTTTATTTTTATTTCAAATAAACCTGATAAAGAATAGTTCAACTAACATTGATATGTTCTCATCATCATCATCATCATCATCATTGAGTGCCGTCTACGTTCCGAAGGTTGGCTACCATGGAGCATAATTCCGCCCTGTCTCTTGCTTTGATTCTGCAGGTTATCAATGGCTGACTTGCCCATCTTTTGATGCTACTCGTCCAATTTAGTCATGATCTGCATCTGTCTCTTGCTTTGATAGTGCAGATTGTCACAGGCTGCCTTGTCTATCTTTTGATGCTACTCGTCCAATTTAGTCATGGTCTGCATCTGTCTCTTGTTTTGATAGTGCAGATTGTCACAGGCTGCCTTGTCTATCTTTTGATGTTACTCGTCCATGTTAGTCTTTATCTGCCTCTGACTCTTTTATCTTTTACTTTAAAGGTAATATTATTATTTTGTAAAGTAATCTTCCAAAATTACTTTTACTAGACTGCTGTTTCTTTTAACATTCTCGAAATGTCTCATTTATCTTGTTTCAATTCTATTAAGTTGAGCTGTTTTCATCTGTAGTTGTTTTAAGACTTCATCGTTTGTTTTATTTTCTTTGTATCCAATTCTACTATAAATAATGGTGACATGGCGTGTTCTAAGTTTCTTTAAATTATTCCCAATGTTGGCGCAAACAGGTTTCCTCAGAAGTCACCCCAAACTGCAAACGTCCATTCTGACAACTAAATAATTCAGTGAGGTAAAGTAAGAATAGAGTTGTTTGATGGTTAAACAATTGGTCAATCAAGGAAAACGTTCGATCAAAACAAAATACTCGCACACAACATGAAGGGGATTGAGCAGTGACAAGAACAATTTATGATGAGAATACCCTCCCCTAACAAGTCCTCTCATAATCTCTTTTCCTCGATGCGCCCGAGGGAACTACAGAATTATGCACGCTGACATTTATTGGTTGTCCATGAATCACCGCTATAAATTATTTTTTTTTTTTCGCTTTTATGTAAACCAACATCATCTAGTTTCTTGTATTTTACAAAAAGTTGACACATCAGAACCCGCCTAAAGAAATCTCTCTCTCTCTCTCTCTCTCTCTCTCTCTCTAGTCAGATATCCCACAGAGCGTTTCATTCATCACAACCTGTCTAAAGGAATCTCTCTCTCTTTCTCTCCCTAGTCAAATCTCCCACATAACGTTGCATTCATCACAAATCACCTAAAGGAATCTTTCTCTCTCTCCCTCTCTCTCTCTCTAGTCAGATATCCCACCGAGCGTTGCATTCATCACAACCTGTCTAAAGGAATCTCTCTCTCTCTCTCTCTTTTTTTCTCTCCCTAGTCAGATCTCCTACAGAACGTTGCATTCATCACAGATCACCTAAAGGAATCTCTCTCTCTCTCTCTCTCTCTCTCTCTCTCTCTCTCTCTTTTTCTCTCCCTAGTCAGATCTCCTACAGAACGTTGCATTCATCACAGATCACCTAAAGTAATCTCTCTATCTCTCTAGTCAGATATCCCACCGAACGTTGCATTCATCACAACCTGTCTAAAGGAATCTCTCTCTCTCTCTCTTTCTCTCCCTAGTCAGATCTCCTACAGAACGTTGCATTCATCACAGATCACCTAAAGGAATCTCTCTCTCTCTCTCTCTCTCTCTCTCTCTCTAGTCAGATATCCCACAGAGCGTTGAATTCATCACAACCTGTCTAAAGGAATCTCTCTCTCTCTGGTCAGATCGCTCACAGAACGTTGCATTCATCACAGATCACCTAAAGGAATCTCTCTCTCTCTCTCTCTCTCTCTCTCTCTCTCTCTCTTTCTAGCTCTAGTCAGATCTCATACAGAACGTTGCATTCATCACAGATCACCTAGAGGAATATCGCTCTCTCTCTCTCTCTCTCTCTCTCTCTCTTTAGTCAGATATCCCACAGAGCGTTGCATTCATCACAACCTGTCTAAAGGAATCTCTCTCTCTCTCTCTCTCTTTCTCTCCCTAGTCAGATCTCCTACAGAACGTTGCATTCATCACAGATCACCTAAAGGAATCTCTCTCTCTCTCTCTCTCTCTCTCTCTCTCTCTCTCTCTCTCCAGTCAGATATCCCACAGAGCGTTGAATTCATCACAACCCGTCTAAAGGAATCTCTCTCTCTCTCTCTCTTTCTCTCCCTAGTCAGATCTCCTACAGAACGTTGCATTCATCACAGATCACCTAAAGGAATCTCTCTCTCTCTCTCTCTCTCTCTCTCTCTCCAGTCAGATATCCCACAGAGCGTTGAATTCATCACAACCCGTCTAAAGGAATCTCTCTCTCTCTCTCTCTTTCTCTCCCTAGTCAGATCTCCTACAGAACGTTGCATTCATCACAGATCACCTAAAGGAATCTCTCTCTCTCTCTTTCTAGCTCTAGTCAGATCTCATACAGAACGTTGCATTCATCACAGATCACCTAGAGGAATATCGCTCTCTCTCTCTCTCTCTCTCTCTCTCTCTCTCTCTCTCTCTCTTTAGTCAGATATCCCACAGAGCGTTGCATTCATCACAACCTGTCTAAAGGAATCTCTCTCTCTCTCTCTCTAGTCAGATCTCCCACAGAACGTTACGTTCATCACAGTACACGTAAAGGAATATCTCTCTCTCCCTCCGTCTCTCTATCTCTCTCGAGTCAGATCTCCCACTGAAAGTTGCATTCATCACAGACCACGTAAAGGAATCTCTCTCTCTCTCTCTCTATCTTTCTCTCTCTCTCTTTCTTGTCAGATCTCCAACTACATCTTTTGTCCAGTTCAATGTGTCTCTAAAATGAATTTCTTCTTGATTGTTTTTGTTCCTGTCTCGTCTTCCTGGAGCAACGCCTTCCATTTATTTTTCTGCCCAACCAACTCGGTCTGTAGCTGTGGTTATTGTATTTTTATTCCCTCTGGAAGATGGGGTTTATAAGGAAAAATAAAAAAATTAAAAAATCGTATGTAAGAAGCTTTACGTGATAAGTGGACGATACAGACTAAACAACGTTTCGGCCCAATAGGCCTTCATCAGGAACAAACAAAAAAAAACACACACACAAAACTAATAACGAAACAACCAAAACAAAAACAATCGAAATGTATTAAAGAAAACAAAATTATCTATCCTGTCAAAATAAAAGGAAATAGCAACAAAGTGCGGCTGTCGTGAACGTAGAGAAACGTGCAGAAATGTGCGCAAATGCACACAGAACCAGAGGAGTTCACACAGAGGTCAGTGTGCAAACACAAAGGAGAAAGAATCGAATAGTAGACTAACATGTGCTCAAAAGGCGGTAAGAGTTAGATGTCTGAGAGTAGGGTACAATAAAAATAAATGAGGGGTAAGGAGCACAGAAAAAAAGGTATAGAGGAGAACACCGAAGTGTCTCATAAGGGACTAGAGAAGAAGAACTATAAATAGCATGGCATAGTAAGTAGACCAAAGAACCCAAATATGTGCAGTAGAGAAGGCTATGCAAAAGGGAAGGAGCAACCAAAAGGAAACTATGCGTATGAGTGTGATACATTCATACCTCTTGGGGTCAGCGAACCATACTGGACTATGAGGCGATTTTCCAAAGTATAGCGGCTGCGGTCGCCAGAGTGACAAAGGACAATACCAGTGACACGGATGTCGTCTTTGCCCTTGTGATCAGGGGAGTTGAAGTGGGAAGACACCGCAGTAGCAGTATTCTGTTGGACATCACGTAGATGTTCACAAAATCTTTACGCTAATCTTCTCCCAGACTCACCAATATAGGTCATGTGGCATCGTTGGCATATGATGGCATAAATAACGTTTTGTATTTGTGGTTTATAAACTAGTTCTTTTTAATGTTTCTTCTTCTTCTTTTCTTTCCTTCCTCATCTGCCTTTCAGCGTCGAGGAGAGATATAATTTGCGGTATTTTGCTCTTCTGTTCGCCTCTGCTGCTATGTTTCCTAGTGCTTCTAATGTTCCATCGATCCAACTTTTTCGTGGTGACCCATGGGTCTGGAGTTCTCACAACGTTTGTTGAAGGCTCGTTGTGTTGTGTTTTGATCTTTCTTCCTTGTCACGTGGCCAAAACATTTTATCTGTCCTTTCCTTATATATTCTATGGCTGGGGCTATTCCTAGCTTTTTTCTCAGTTCTTCATTTCTGATCTTATCTCTCAGACTGTTTCCTGTCATTCGTCTAACACATTTCATCTTAGTTGTGGTTATTTTTCTTATTGTTCTTGCATCTATGGTCCAGGTCTGGCATTGGTAGCACAACGTTGGGATGAAGATTGTATTGTATTGTGCTCGTTTTGCCACTAGAGTTATCTCCATGTTGGACAATAGTGGTGATAACTGCCCATTCATTTTAATGTTTGGATCGTTTAATATGTTTTCATTGCTCTTTTTTATTTTCGAAGGTTTCTAATTTTTTTTCTGTATCTTTTTGTTTGGAAGAAAACCAATTTGTCATCATTATCGAATACATATTTGTCAATGATTCGCAACCATACCTTGTAATTGGAAAGATTACATGTGTTCAGTAGTTATACTTTTACTTCCTTGTTATTGTTTACTTATTATATTTACTCATAATATTCTATTTCTTCTTAAGTAAAATGAGTTATTCATTATTTTTTATATAAAAATTGCTAACGTTCTTCATATTAACAATTACCAAATCATTTAAAATATGAACGTATTACTTTCAGACATTACTTCCATTAGATAAATCTGATGACCCGAACTGAGGTAAAACTACATTCAAATGTCGCAATTACATTGCATATATTGTTATCTCACATGAATTTTCTATTGCGTTTTATCTTTAACGATATCCCGCTGGGAGTTGAGCTCAGACAACATCGTAGGTCTCTGAAGCAAGCTTCCTAAACATCGAGTTTTATTGAAAAGCAATCAATTTTACTACAAGTTTACATTCTTTAGTGGGTTTTTTTTTTTAGAATTACAAAATATGGTTTTATAACTGGGCAGAATTTAATTGTTAAAATCTAAGGTGTATAAAATACTGGAGGCTTCCTGTAATCGAATGTGATTTACAGATGTTATTATATTCAGATTTCTAGCTTTGCAGAAAAGCAACGGTAGTTGTATATTAGTACAGTACTACAGCAGGATTGGGAGCTGCGATAGCTCAGTGCTTAGTGAACTGGACTACAAAGGACAAGAGGCCGGGTTCTATCCTGACCAGGTTCACCTAGCCTTAAGTGCGTACCGGATTTTTATGGGAAAGTAAAGCGGTACGGGCGTAATACCGACTACATTACTCCAAAAATCATGTGCCGAAATTTTGTAAAAATTATGATCACTAACACCATATTCTCTATACGTCTCTTGGCGTGACAGGGCAATTTACTTTTTTTTAAACATCAGGATTGAGAAGTCTTCAAGTTTTACAATCCAATGAACAAAATGAAACGAAGATGATAATGAAATACAATGAAAATAGAGCGAGAGCAAGTGCTATGTTTTAATAACGAAAGCCACATTTGAAGAACTAAGTGAAAATGACACTTCTTAGCATTCAGAAACAGTGATTTGCAACAAGCGTATGATAGCACCAAAAATGTGTTAGAAAATGTAAGTATCTTTTGAGTATCTTTTAATTAAAAAGCATTTGCGGTATAATACCTCGGAAACAGTATCTAATAAGGCTGCATATAATAAACAGCAAGGTTTTATCAGTAAAATTTGTAAGTTGATTACAATAGAATATCAACTAATATCAATTAGAAAACAATATTTGATAATGATAATTTAGGTAGAAAAATCGAATGTAACGTAAACATTGATGTTTTAAGATTACACAAGTACGTTTGCTATGTTTGGACTCGACTTCTCAGAGTACAAAAGAATGGCTAAAGACCAATCAATGGAAACGTCTATCAGTAGTGTCCCAACTGGGCTATAGGATGATAAAGAAGTATATATATATATATATATATATATATATATTGACCTTTCGAGCCGTAACCGGCCCATAGGGCGTAGACCAAGATACACCTTCTCCTATATGAATTTTTGTTCTAGCAGTTTTCTTTTAAAGATATTTTATCAAATCTCGCCATCTGTCTCTGTTCTGTGCAAGCAGTTCTATCTCATTGAGGGAGCCGATTCCTGCTGCTCTTGCCTCTCTCATCAATGTTCTTCTCAGTGTCTCCCTGGGTCTTCCTCTTTTTCTTTTACCTGTTGTTTCCCATATGAGGGCTTGCTTTGCTATTCGATTATTATCTCTTCTCATCACATGTCCAACGTATGACCATCGTCTTTTCTTTATTACTGAAGATATTAGTGGTTGATTGGCGATTTCTCTAATTTCCTCGTTTGTTTTGAATTCGTTCCATTCTATACCAAGTATTTTCCTTAGACATTTATTTTCGAATGCGTTCAACTTTGTTTCTATATCTCTTGTTGTATATATATATATAACGCAGAAAAAAATGAGTCTAAAGTAGCTAATCAGCTAATCAGGTGAATCAATAACATTTAGCGTTCTGATTTTGATAAATTATTGCATTTACCTCATTTATTTTAATGAATTGATAATGATCCTC
Source organism: Megaustenia siamemsis (assembly GCA_032433765.1). NCBI lineage: Eukaryota > Metazoa > Mollusca > Gastropoda > Stylommatophora > Ariophantidae > Megaustenia > Megaustenia siamemsis. The sequence continues at coordinate 20,391,553 of JAVIAB010000001.1, forward strand.
ACTCTAACATTCCTTCCTATTCACGTTTCAGCAGGAAGCTGCATTTGATTTCTCCGGCATAAATAAACGATTCAAACATCACAAAGTATATGTAGATATATGTGTTGAAATGCCACTTGTATATGTAGACGAAATTTAGTTATCGTCAATCATGAACAGATACTCAAAAAGTTATGTGCAGGTTGCGTTTCAATTTGTTCACGATAAAGAGAAGCCGCGCTGGGTTGGATGTTTTCTCGCTAGGGGGCAGAAATTACTTGAGTTTATATATCTGATGCAACAATTTTTTTTTCTACGAATTGACATGACTGGTGTTCAACCAGCATCCGAAAATTGGTACCAGGTGTAGTTTTTTTTTGTTTTTTCTTTCACTGAAAGTAGGATCGTTTTGTAGTCTACAGGCCTTACCACCCACAGAAAATGACGTTGTTCTTGAAAATAGTCTGGGCACGAATGTTATGTGGTCTCTCTCTCTCTCTCTCTCTCTCTCTCTCTCTCTCTCTGGCGAAGTACATGTTAGAACATTGCACTATGTTCTGCACCAATGGCCCAGTGCATCCTATTTCCGCCAGCGTTTTATTCAGGTTTGCTTTCCTTAGCCTTTGATTGTCCCCAATCTTCCTGCAAGGCAGCAAATTGTCTTTTCTGTAGGGGGATTCTGCCCTTAGATGGTTGGCCCTCCCGGGTTTACGAGAACTATCTGCCCAAGCTTTGTGTAGAGTTTTCTCTCTCATAGGTGGTCCAGTCTTCAGAGCTCTGGAGCTTGATAGAGGACAGAAAGAGGAGAAAAGACAGAAGCATTTAAACCATGAAGTGGGGATGAATTAGTCCAGACCAGAGCGTCTACCACTCGTCGCTGGGTTCTGTGTATACACTTAATTTACTTCTGGCTCCTTTGTCTGGCCCTTCACCAAGGACCTGTCCAGCTTGAGTGCCCCTGCCAGGAGCTAAGCTCCCGCTGGCATAGCTCCTTGGATCCGGCAGGCACACAAGCCCTCCAGCCACAACAAGGTGAGCCCACTGTGGAGGGGTTTGTGGTTCATACGCCATAGGTCCAGGTGTGAACCCTATTTACACTGAAAGGTGAACACATATATTCAAATAAACGGATAGTACGATAGTGAATGAAACTAAAAACCGCAGTGCTTGTTTTGTAATTAGTTCTTTATATATATTTATATATATATATATATATAGTTAATTAGTTGTATATATAGTTGTTTAGATATATAATTGTTTATATATATTTGTTTATATTTATCCATTTATATATATATATATATATATATATATATATATAGCGGCGAAGAACCGCTGCCAGGGAAAAACGGATAAAATCGCAAAATTTAGTTCCTAGTCTATATATATATAATTAGTTGGGAGCCACGATAGCTCAGTGGTTAGTGAACTGAACTACGAGGGACAAGTGGGCGGGTTCGATCCTGATCGACAGCTTCCGGGTTCAGAGAGCCTTTAATGGGTACCGGAATTATTTTTTTTTGGAAAACTAAAGCGGCACGGGCGTATAACCGACCACATTACTCCAAAAATCATGTGCTGAAGGTCTGTAAAAATATGGTTACTAACACCATATTCCCTATACGCCACGACGTGGCGGGGCTCTTTACTTTTTATATTTAGTTGTCTATATATTTAGTTGCTTATATGTTTAGTTGTTTATATGTTTAGTTGTTTATATATTTAGTTTCTTGAATCTTTTCTTTTTCGTCTTCTTTCCTTCCTCATTTGCTTTTCAGCTTGGAGGTGAGACATAATTTGCGGTCTTTAGCTTTTCTGTTCGCTTCAGCTGCTGTTATGTTTCTTAGTGTTTCTAATATTCCATCGACCCATCTTTTTTTGTGGTCGACCCTTGGGTCTGGCCTTCTCGCAACGTTTATTTAAGGCTCCTTATATTGTGTTTTGATCTGTCTTCCTTGTCACGTGGCCAGACCATTTTATCTGTTGTTTTTTTTAAATATATTCTTGAAGCTGCTTCTAACATATACAGCTGAAAGGTGACAACGAAAAGAAGTATAACTGAGCGTCAAGGAAATGGTGGGATGTGGCGTGACGAAGGGTGGAAACAGGAAGAACTTCCTCAGCGGAAAATTATGTAACACTGTCTATCAATTCAGGACAGGAACAGCCACTAGATGAACAGTTCCATGGCTGCTTGGAAATTCGGCGAAGCGGATATGGGAATGCCTTGACTACAGTGGCGTCAATATGAACAAGACTTCTTTTTTAAAAAATATTCCAAAAAAGTAATTAATTTATATTTGATATAAAGTGGAAACAATATGCTAGAGAAGCTAAACTTTGGTGTCAAAGATTTGAGATCATTAAAATCACATGTATAGGAAACAAACAACAGCCATAAAAAATTAGCACCTAAACAGGACCATTCCAATATATAAAACAAGGAGTCAGGCAAGGTTGTGTTCTGTCACCAGATTTGTTTTCACTTTACAGCGAAAATATTTTGAGATCAATAGTAGACAAGAAAGGAACTGACGTCAATGGTCAATGTAAAAAATCTGTGATGCTCGGACGCCACAGTCTTAATAACAGAGACGGAGAATGAACTACAAGAAATGATAGCCATTACAGTGAAAGAAAGAAACAAGAAATATCTCAGTCTGAATAGTAAGAATACAGAAGTAATGGTTATATCGAAGAAACAATCATCAACATCGTGCAGCATAAAAATAAACAGGACAAATCTGAAACAAGTGCAACGTTTCAAATACTTGGGCACAATAATTACATCGGATGGAAGATGTACCACAGAAATAAAAAGCAGAATAGTTCTGGCCAAAATAGCATTTCAGAAAAAGAAAAATGTCTTATACAACAAATCTATGTTAATGGAAGTGAGAAAGAGAGCTCATTTGTGTTATATAGAGCCAATTCTGACCTATGGAAGCGAATTATGGACTGTAAACAAACAATTAAAAAGTCGATTAGAGGCTATAAGGATGGGATTTGTCAAAAGAATGTTGAGAGTTCCCTGGGTAGTTATAAAGACCAACGATGACATTCTCAAGAAAGCCAACACAAAAAGGGAAATCATAAAAAAAAACATCAGGAAGAAACAATCAACATATTTGGGGCACATGATGAGAAGAGGAAAGTTGGAATGCTTGGTTACAACTTGCAAAATAGAGGAAAATAAATACCACGGACGACAAAGAGAGAAGATACTGGATAACTTGATGTCATGGTATGGAAAATAGTCAATAACAGAATTGGATCAATGCACTGTGGGTAGAAAATTGTGGAAGGACATGATCGCATACGCGGTATGGCACATGATGATGATAAACTAGAATAAACTTACCTTCCTATGCGATCCTTGACGTGTTGTGTTTTTCCTTGCGATAGTTTCAAATATTCATTAATTTTACTTAAGCTATCGACGTCCACCAGTCCTCGCTAATTGAATCTCTTGTCCTGGACATCAGTTATTACACCATAGTTCAAGGACGGAACAAATCAGCTTATCAATTAATTAGGAAATTTAAAAAAGTCATTATTCAATTATTCTTTCCGCCAGTGCTGGAACTACTATAAGCTTATCCATATTTGATTTCACCGTGTTCTCACATATAATCACTTCCAGTATTTTTTTTTTTTTAAAGCACTTTCAGGATAATAGGGGAAACAGAACAAATCTGTGCCGACACCGTGTTATTAAAATTAATGTTAACGTAATTACAATTACGACAGAAGAAATAATGTGCGATTTCCTGGGGGACCGGCTCAGGATAATTACATGAAATGTGACATAATAATGTCCCTTGGTTCAAGGTTACACTTAAAGTAATCATTTTGCTGTCACGCATAATTAGATAGGAATCAACGAATGTAATCAACGAGTCACTGCTGTTTTCTGATGATATTTCTGTTGTCTTGTTTTGCTAGTCATTAACAAATGTTAACGGAGTATGATTACATTAACTCCTTATTTCCGAACTGCATTCCCCCCCCCCCCCCCCCGTTCTGTTCTGTCGTAATATAGACTGATTATCATAGTTTGAAAAGCCGTGGATAGATTTATCGGAGTTAATGTTCGCGCGCCAGAGGCAAAATAACAATCGTAGTAGTAGGCGGTCTCAGGTCAGTAGATTGTGAATCGGTACAATAGGGTTGATAATACTAGAGGGATGAACGGGGGTGTCAAATACAAATGAAAGGAATGACACCACGTTACGGCGAGTGGCACAAGAATGGAAAGAAAAGAGGGAGGCACAATTTAGTCTGGTTTATTCATAAAAGAAAATCAGTAATAAATTAAAGAGGAGATAAAAGAGATATATATAGACAGACAGAGAGAGAGAGAGAGAGAGAGAGAGAGAGAGGAAGCAACTAGACTATTATAGAGGAGTAATATCAAATAGAAAAGGCGAGTTTCACAATCATAATCTACAGCGTACCAGCGTGGAAGCTGGTAAAGAAATACGAGAAGAGAGAATAGGAAAAGATAATATAGAATAGAAGAAGAGAGGAGATTGGAAGAAATGAAGGGTGGGAAGGGTAGTGGGGAGAACAAATGAGAATAGAAGGGACGAAAATTAAAGATAGGTGAATACGATAAGAGAAAATTGTGAGGAAAGGTATGAAAATAATGTAGATGAAAAGATATGACAGAGAAGATATGAGAAGAAAAAAATGTAGCAGCTGAGAGGGGAGAGAAAAGAGAAGAAAAGAAGATAGAAAGAGAGGAAATGTTAAAGGATTTGAAACAAGAACAGGAATTATTATTTGGGAGTCATACAGGAATAAAAATAGCAAACCACTCTAGGAAAACGTGAATTAAGGAATTTCACAAATAAGTAGAAGAGATAAAAATGAAAATATAATTATACGACAAAGAAAGATATATAGAGAGAATAAAGATACGCTCAAAACTGAAAACAGTTGCTAAATTAATTCTGAAATATTCGTTTATCATTTTTACAGTAAATATAACAACGTGTACAGGATAACCACCTTTTTGTCTTCCACAGATGCATTATTGGAAACAAACAGTATTTTTTAAACAAATGTCCCTGCATGTGACAACTAATAAAATTGAAATAGTCTCATGTAATGTATGTTTGTGCTTTTGTTTCGTTTTCTTATAATAACGCATACAATTTTATTTTATTTTTAATCTTCCATATACTCTCTAAAATACAAATAATCGTTCATGGAAATGTTCCGATATGTGGCAACATAAGACAGTTTGCATCGTCTTCTCCTTCTGCCTTTCAGCTCCATGTGGAATTTGTCTTCAGCAAACACTTTTCAAGTCGTTCTGTTTCTTGCCATTCTCTTAAGATCATTCCATATCTTCCCCATCATCTTCCTCTCTGCTTCTGTCTGTCTTAAGATAGTTTGCATGCTCTAATTTAATTTTTGTTTTTCTTTTAAGTAAACAAATGCTGACCGGAATAACTTTTATACTGAAAACCTTTGTCTTTTTTCCACTGTTAAAACGTGTGGCCGAAATGTATTTGATGTTTTGTTCCTTCTAATACCTGTTAGCTCTTTCCGTAAGGAAACTTTTTATCAATGCAACGGAATGATTTCAAAGACAAAATCGTTTATGGTTTTATTAAGCAATCTACATATTTATATTTATCTAACATATAACATATTATATATGAATTTTTAGATAATTAAACACGGTTTTAGATTTCACCAATACCAAGATGATACAAGTCATGTAAAAAGAATATGGTTTGATGACAGTTTACACTAATCAAATTGAGAGTGACGCACTATGAGGCGAAACGTACGCGGACGAATTCGACATGGCGCATTGTGCGGCGGGACGTACGGTTAGAGTTAAACTGTAACATATATTTATATGTTATTATTTTCACTAATATAAAACGCCGTCTTATCGTCCTTGTAAAAAAAAGTAAAGTGCCCCCGTCACGCTAAGTGGCGTATAGAGAAAGTGGTGTTAGTGACCATCAATTTTACAGACCTTCGGCACTATGGTTTTTTTGGGGTAATGTGGTCGGCATTACGCACGTGCCACTTTACTTTCCCATAAAAATATCCGGTACCCATTTAAGGCTGGGTGAACCCGGAAGCCGTCGGTTTGGATCGAACCCTACCCCTTGTCCTTTGTAGTCCAGTTCACTAACAACTGAGCTATCGCGGCTCCACTTATCGTCGTTGAGTTTACGCTATATCGCTTTACATGTTTCTTCTTGATAACTATTCTACCTATTTCTTACTTTCCTCATAAACTCTACAGCTCCAAAGCTGGCCTGTTAGTGTTTGCATTTATTATTGTTTGCATCTTTACTTCTTATATACTATTTTTGAAAATAGCAAGGCTTATCTAAGATATCATCATCATCATCGTGTGCCCTCTCCGCAATGAAGGTTGGCTACCATGGATCGCCATTCTACTCTGTTTCTTGCTTTGATGGTGCAGGCTGTCATAGATTGACTTGTCAATCTTTTGATGTTACTCGTCCATGTTAGTCTTTGTCTGCCTCTTTTACCTTGTATTTTTCCTTCCAATATTACTTTTAGTAGGCTGTTGTGTCTTTTAACATGCCCCAAAAATGTCATTTGCCTTGTCTTAATTGTGTTCAGCAGTTCTCTTTTTATTTTCAGTTGTTTTAAAACTTCATCGTTTGTTATCTTTTGTTTCCATCCAATTCTACTTATTCTTCTATAAATCCACATTTCAAAGGCTTCAATTTTCTGTTCTGTTTTCTTGTCCAATGTCCATGTTTCTGCACCATACAGGAATATTGAGAAGATGTAACATTTTGCCATTCTTAGTTTCAGCCCTGTTGATATTTGTTTTGTTGTTAGTATATTTTTCATGGCATTAAAATTACTTTTTGCCATACCTATTCTTTTGTTTATTTCAGTTTTATCTAAGATATAACTTGGCTGATAAGAGCAAATTATTTGTAACGATCTTATCCAAACTCTCTTGCATTGATTGCTAATCGGATAATAATATAATCATCAATATTGTTAATATTTTTATTAACAGCACCGATGTCACAAGAACTAATTAATTGTCTTTCTTTAAGTGCCAAGTTTTTTTTTTTTTTTGCTGTAAAGTTAATTGAAACAAGTCCCAGTAAATACGCAATTTTTGAATGAGAAGAATCGACAAAGATTAAAGCCATAATTTCATAATGTCAGAGGTCTATCAATAAATTTTTAGGGGGGCGTAATTTTGATTTGCGTACTTGCAGTTCTGTCTCAAAATTGACTTAATTCAACTTTAGTTATAGCATAGGCCAGTGGTTTCCAAACTGTTGACACCCTCGGCTCTGCTTTCCTGCTGATTATATACCTGCGGCGTCATCATGACATGATTGTATAAGTCACGTAAACTTTGATTTCCTAATAGGATATATGGTTGGTTGGTTGCTTTCGCCCGATGACTAAAGTATTCTAGAGTATCATGGTAGACTAGAATATTCCTCTTCATCATCCGCCCTTAGAAGGACGTAGTGGACGTGTCTGCGTTGTGTTGCGGTTTGCAGTATAACTGTTATATTTGCGCCTTTCGGCCCAACACATCCGACTTCAGCACAACATTTTTGAGTAGCGGGTTGTCTTCCCTCTTCGATCCCTGCACGCTTGGCCAGACTAGAGAGGTTAGTCTGTTACTGGAGGCACCGAGGAGAGGTGGAGCAGGGTCTGGATGGTTTTGGTTCACCGATCCTGGTGCAAGCCATCAGCTGTGGGTCGCTGACAACTTCCAGCTCTGGTGCATATATAAGATGATGAATAGCGACGGAACTATAGTCCGTTCAGAAATTCATAATCACACCTGAATTAGTTTTGCGTGATAACCGCTTCTTATTTTGGTTTCAAAATGTGCATGCAATCTTAGAATATTGATGACGTTATAGAAATATTTTTTGCTCTGAGAAATTTTATCTAGTCTAAAAGTTTTCTTATTTAGGCTATATTAAATTCACCCTGTTCGAATTTGACACCATTTTAGGATATATACATTAATTTGGTGGGGTCGTTGACGTAAAATAGTTTGGCTATTGCAGAAACACTAACTTCAGGAAAATCCCGTGCACAAAACTGAATTGTTATTGAACGACATGACGCACCACGGCCTGGGCATTAATTACCGAAGGGAAGGCGTATCTTTATTAATTTTGTGAAGACTCAGTAGACAATTTGTTGACTTTAAATACCAACATTTATATCTAAATTACAATGAGTTTGAAATGTAAATTTATAAATATGCAAAAGGTTACTTTTTTACTATATCAGCAATTGTAACCAATTGAATTCATGTTTACAAATACACATAACGAACAACACCCACAATTAAGCACTATGTAGATACGCCTCTGACAAGAATTGCCGTAAACTGGAACATTTAACACGAATACTGTAAACTCTAAAATTTGAATCAACTTGTGTGATATCGTCATAAAAGATCAAAGGAATTCCTTGATGTGCAAAATCTGTTGTGTTTGTGGAATAAAAAATACCAAAATCTTTGCGTCATCAATATTCTAAGATTGCATGCCGATTTTGAAACAAAAATAACAAGCGGTTATCACGCAAAACTAATTCAGGTGTGATTATGAATTTCTGAACGGACTATAACAAAAATCATGTAGAAACAAGTTTATACGCTATAAAAATATTAAGCCAATGTCATGTGGTGTTATTTTATTATATTTAACCACGTCTTTTGTCAAAGTTTACCAACGCCCCTGAGAGCCACCGTGCACAGTTTGGGGACCACTGGCACAACAGGCTAACACCAAGAGCTATCAGCAATTTCCTTTGTATATTGCCTCTTTCACTCTATGCCAATTACAACTCACCTTTGTTAGTTCAGTTTTCACAATCGTGTCATCCTGACTCTGCTTCATTTTTGGTTCTAATAAAGCACGTTTTTAGCACTTCTTGTGGTAGGTGTGTTACTCTGGTGAACATATTTTCCAAATTCTAATCCGGGACAGGCAACATATTTTCCGAACCCTAATTCGGTACAGGGAACATATTTTCCGAACCCTAAACCGGTACAGGGAACATATTTTCCAAACCCTAAACCGGTACAGGGAACATATTTTCCAAACCCTAATTCGGTACAGGGAACATATTTTCCGAACCCTAATTCGGTACAGGGAACATATTTTTCAAACTATAATCCATGGCAGGTGGATTCAATAGCGAATTAAATTTTCAAACAAGTTTTTTAATTTCCCTTTTTATTTATTTTTTTGTCTCAGAGAACTTATTTCAGTTTTATTTTCTGATTATTGTTAGAATAATTATAAAAAAAAAAAAAAAGTAATATTCTTAATGTTATTCACAAGTAAATAGCATACAGGGTGTCCGGTTAGCACAATCGATAGGCGGTTGGCTTACCACGGCAACAGCCGGGGTTCGTTCCCTGGCGAGGACACCTGGGTTTTACTAATTCCCTAAAAATTAGTGGGAGCCGCGATAGCTCAGTGGTTAGTGAACTGGACTACTACGGACAAGGGGTAGGGTTCGATCCCAACCGACGGCTCCGGGTTCACCCAGCCTTAAATGGGTACCGGATTTTTTCTGGGAAAGTAAAGCAGCATGGGCGTAATACCGACCACATTACCCCAAAAAATCATGTGCTGAAGGTCTGTAAAATATAGGGTCACTAACACCATATTTCCCTATACGCCACTTGGCGTGACAGGGGGTACTTTACTTTTTACTTTTTAAATAGCATACATTTTTTTACACTTAACATTACAGGCACAAGAAATCGGGGACGAAGTTGCAAAATCTGGCAATGTCGGAACAAACTGACACCCTGCAATGAATCGCAAAAATATCAGGGACAAAGGGTTCAGAACTTTCCCGCATGAATCGAGACACCTAGTCACCTAATTTTAACGCGTGTGTCCTGACTGTCCGCAACGTTTTGTATTTAGAATTTAGTCCACTCTGGGCTGTCACATTTTGTCTCTTTTGATGGTGTCTAGTTATCTGTTCAGAAAAATTCGTCATCTTCATCATCGTTATTATCAGCAAGTCCCGTTCTATAATAAGTGATGACTTTTCTCAGCAAATTTCAGTTACGATAATTGTTTATCAATTGTAACATCTGTACGGCTACCGGGGATCTGGCCGTGGTCAGGGAAGAAAAGTATAGACCCAATATCACCTGCCACACCTTTGGTCACCGAGGCCCCTATGGCAGGTATTTCTCTTCTTTTTTCATTTTGTTTCTCCATAGTTGTATCTCGTCGGTTAAGACATGGGTCAACAATTGCGTAATTTTCTTTGTATTTTAGTTTACATAAACAAGTGATATTTACGCCGTTCTTAGTTTCATCATCATCATCAAATACCGGGCCTGCTGGCGTAGGTGATCATGTCTCTCCACAATTTTCGATCTCGACAGTTATTTATCAATTCTGTTGTTGACCTACTACCAAGCCATTCTCTTAAGCTGTCTGGTATTTTTTCTCTTTGCTTCCCTCAATTTTCCCAGCTGTTAATATATTCCAGCTGTTCTCTTCTCATTACATGGTCAAAAAGCTATGATTGTTTCTTCCTAATATTGGAAATTAGCTCTCTTTTTGCTTTGGCCTGTTTCAGAACGTTCTAATTACTCTTCTTAGCTGTCCATGGTATTCTCAACATTCTTCTGTAAAACCACATTTCTACAGACTCCAGTGATTTTCTTGTCTGTTGTCCGTTTAGTTTAGTTGACAGATAATCGTCATTGCACATGGGACAATTCCAAAATTCTCAGATCTCCTCCCCAGCACCTTCCCCAGAATACAACTATTGAGGTTCCTAGTATTCACCGCCACCGAAAGTGAGACTTGTTCAGGTGCACGTGCACGGTAGCACCGGTGTGTACATTGAAAACTAAACGAGGGAGTCAGTATTTGAGTAGATTTCTATTTCTTAACAATTTTGCCCGGGCAGCGACCATATTTTACCTATTCATTTTTTTACTTTTAACTGCCACGAGTTCTTTAACATTCGCAGAGTGCACACACAACCTCGTGTTATTCGTGTTTTTTTTCGCGGTTATTTGAGACGTCTAGTCGTCGCATCTCAATACTGGGATATGATAGAACAACGTAAAAACCATGAACCCAAAGAGGAAAATGTACACCGCCTCTGGCGGGATTCGAACCCGGGACCTTCTTATCCAGAGGTTGTCGATTAAACTCTACACCATCCATTATTTGCTTATTAAAACTACTGTCTATTGTTTGGATAGAGAATCCTAAATAATTTCAGTCACTGTAATTCATTTACCGTGAAATAATTGGGATTATTGGCAAATAGTTGCATGGCAGTTAATAGAGACAAAGAGCGGTATCGTACACTACCAGCTACATAACTACTTTCACATCTTTCCAGACTCCGCCTCGTGACCTCTGGGAACCCTCAAACATATCACGCTGTAAGGGCCTATAACTCGCCTTCTATTCTCTGACCTCCTCTGGTGGATGTTTTTTAGCAGGAACTCGCGGGACAGTTTAATTAGGAGTCGTCTCCGCAACACCATGCCAGGACTGAGACGCACGTCCCGTTGCAACAGGTCATGTATATGTGCCCATTTGTACTACAAATTCACCAATTCCTTTTCCTCTATGGCTTATTTGAAATACGCTAAAGCTTCATGTGCATATTTAGGAATCTTATATATATATATATATATATGCTATTATCTGCCAGCGGTGTCTTAAAAAATGATATTGGCCAAACGGGTAGACGTTTAAGAGATCGGGTCACCTGTACAACATTGAACGTATCCCTGTCTCCTCATATTTCAGATCTCCAGGTAACGATACCTCTAAAGACTTCCATATTACTAGAATCGTCTCTTACTCCTCGGATACCCACATTTGGTTCACTTTGGAGAACTGACTGATAGCCCGCTTTGACACTCTCCATCCAAAAGGGCTAAAAATTTTGTTAACTCTTTCCTTTAATTATTGACATCCTATTTTATTCTTGTATCTTCTGCCTTTCTTCCCTTTTGTCATCACTCCTTTTGAGGGGACCCTTACTTTGTTTGGCTCTTCTTGGATCCATTTTTGGGCCTATTTGGCACATTGACCACTTATCATGTAACTAACAGGCACTTTGGTCCTGGTCACTTCCTCTTCCTATCATTCGTCCATATGGCTGTTTTCAGATAGATAGGTACATGTCCTGTGTGTCTAGGAGCCGCGATAACTCAGTGGTTAGTGAACTGGACTACAAGGAACAAGACGTAGGGTTCGATCCCAATCGACAGCTTCACATTCCGGTTTACCCAGTCTTAAATGGGTACCGGATTTTTTTCTGGGAAAGTAAAGCGGCACTGGTGTAATACCGACCTCATTACCCCACATATGTGCCGAAGGTCTGTAAAAGTTATGGTCACTAACACCATATTCGCTATACGACGCCACTTGGCGTGACGGGACATTTTACTTTTTTTTTCTTTTCCTTGTGAGTGTGATGATGTATTTATATATTTTATAATGTAGCTAATGAAGACTTCAAACGAATGAAAAGACGATTAGAGGCCACAGAGATGGGATTTCTCAGAAGAATTTTGAAAGTTCCCTGGAGAGCTAAATAGACAAATCTATCTATCTATCTTTCGTTCGCTCGAAGTATTGTCTATATCAGCAATGTCGTTTCCTGTATGAATTTTACTGTCTTTTGTAATTCTTGCAGTGGCCCATATAGTTTTGTCTGTAGTGTTGTATCTATGGGCCAATGGATTTTCCTCAGTCTACTATATTCAGTGCAGTCTTGAAGTATGTGTTCAGCAGTCTGGGGTGCCTGTCCACATGTACAAGTAGTTGATGTGCCGATCTTGAATTTTGTATACATGTGACTATGGAGTCGATTGTGTGCTGTTCTTAGGCGTATAATGATAACTTGTTCATATCTATTCATATTATGAAAGGCATCCTGATTTGGGGCTTGTGGTCCTCTGATTGATTTGATTATCTGTTTCTTATGATGGTATGTAACTGGTGTATCTAGTTGTGTGCCTGTTGAACCTTCCTTTGCCAACTGATCTGCTTTCTCATTTCCTGGTATTCCACAGTGAGACGGGATCCACTGCAGGGCAACCCTGTGGTGCTTGCAGAGTTCAGTCAATAAGGTCTGCAGATGTGGTAATTTTCTGGATTGTAATGCCTGGAGTACTGATCATGCATCTGTCAAAAACACTACAGGCTGTGGGCTAAGATTACTGTTCAGCAGTTTTTCAATTGCCAACTTTATTGCTTGTATTTCTGCATCATAATTGTGACAATATTTCCCTGTTGCTATTTTATTCATATCCCTAGTGTTATTTGGGTACTCTATATATGCACCTGCTCCCCCATTCTTTACTGCATTCTGTGCTGATCCATCTGTGTACACACGGATCCATAGGTCTTGTGGGTATTCTTCATCCATGAAACTGAGAGTTATTGTTTTTCGCTGTAGACTTTTTGTTCCTCTTTGTCAACTATTCCTTTCACTTCTGTCCGTATTTGAACTGATAATCCTGATTCATCTGTCCAGGGAGTCTGTTCTGGTATGGGCAGAAGGGGTTTAACAACTCTTTGCATGTCTGGTGTTTGTGTACTAATACGCTTGGCTTGGTGGATAAAACTGCTTCTCTTAAGTCGTCCCAATGCAAGATTTTGGAATCTGTCCTTCATTGGATGTCTCGGCATGCATACAAATTTTTCTGCCTGTATCAGCACCTTTGTGTCTCTCCGTTCTCTCAGTGCTGGTATCCTCCACAATTTCTCCATCTCCAATATTGGTGTTGATTTCATTGCTCCTGTGATGACCCTAAGTGCCTGGTTTTGTACTTTATCCAGTTCTTGCAATGTGGTGTTTGATGCTGAGCACCATGCTGATGATCCATATTCTAAATGTGGGCGTATACTCTGTTGGTAAACTTTACTGAGTATTTTCCCACTCGCACCCCATGTGGTTCCACACAACTTTCTTAGAATAGTCAATTTCCTCCTTGCTTTTTGGGTTGTCTTATTTATCTTCTGTTTCCAAGATAGTTTGTTATCAAATGTAACTCCGAGATATGTAGCTTGTATGTCTTCTTTCACATGCTCATTGTTTATGTAGATGGCTCCTGCTTTTTGTTTTGGGGAGAGTGTGAAAAGTGTAGTACTGCATTTGTCTGTATTGATGCTGATACACCATCTATTTGTCCATGAATTCAGGGCATTCATAGCTCTTTGTAGCAATTTGGAGGCCACTGTTGCATACTCCTCTGTGCACCACATTACCAAGTCATCAGCATACATTGCCACTTTGATGCCATGTGGTAGTTCAGTAACTAGGTCATTGATGTAGATCAGAAAAAGTGTTGGAGATAGTACCCCTCCTTGTGGAACGCCCTGGCGCAATAAGACCTTCTTACTCTTAAGACCATCCAGTTGCACTCTGGCTCTCCTGTTATGCATGTATGCTTTGACCCATTTGTACATCCTGCCATTTACTCCATAATTTCTCAGTTTCTTCAAAAGCCCTTCCTTCCATACCTTATCAAATGTTTTCTTTAGGTCTATCCATGCTGCTAGTACCAGTTTCTTTTCTTGAAACGCATCTTCAATTTCCTGGGAAAGATAGGTTGCTTGATCTTCGGTAGAGTAACACTGTCTAAAGCCTGCTTGTTGTGGGACAAGGAGATTTTCACTTTCCAGGTACCACTGCAGTCTGAGATTGATTATACGTTCCATTGTTTTACACAAACAGCTTGTAAGGCTGATTGGTCTATAGCTGGATGTCATTGAACCATCTTTCCTGGCTTTAGTAATGGTATCATAATTGCTTCTCTGCATGCCTGTGGCACTCTACCTGTGATCCAGCAAATGTTGTAGATCTGCAGTAGTTTTGCTTTAGCTGCAGCTCCCAAGTTCTTAATCATTTCATTGGACACTCCATCACTGCCTGGTGACTTTTTCATTTTTAATTTGGATATTGCCAGCTCTAGCTCTCTTTGTGTAATGGGTGTTTCCATGACTTCATGTGTGGTCTCTTCTTGTCTTGCATTTTGTTGTTTTAAACGGGTCTCTTGTCATTTTTCTAGGCTAATTTCAATATTATTGTCATTTGCAAAGGAGTCTGCAAAGTAATTTGCTGCATGTTTACCTGTTAGGATGTTTCTATCCTTCTTCAGTGTAATTTTGGTGTTCCTTTCTGTACCCTCACCATTCAGCTGTTTTACAAGCTTCCACACTTTTCTTGTGTCTCGTTCAAGATTCAAGGACTCTGTTTTCTCTTTCCAGCTTCTCCGTCTGGCTTGTAGTTTAGCCCGTTGAAATTTGGCTTTAGCATGCTGGTAGTTGTTGTGGTGTTCCTGGCAAGGGTTATTTTCTGCTTGCTTTCGAGATGTTTCCATGTCATTGTGCAGTTGCTCTAGTTCACTACTCCAGTATGGTTTGTAGTGTTTCCGTGCCCCTCTAGGTATTGTTTCACTGGCAGCTTGTATTATTAGTCTACTGAATTCATCAACTATTTTGTTGATGTCTCTATCTGTATTTATATCTTTAGTCAGTACACTGGTGTAGTGTTGATACATTTTCCAGTCTGCCTTTTTGTAATTCCATCTGGAGAGAGTGCTGCTCTCCCTGATGGCCTTATTTTGTACCACTAAAAAGACTGGTCGGTGGTCGCTGCCTCCAAGTTGTTTCCCAACAATTCGTGTGATATTCCAATCCAGGTCTGGTGAATGGAAAGCAAGGTCTGGTGTAGATGTGGTATGCCATGATCTGGAGTAGAATGTTGGTGGATCTGTTGCCTGGTTTAATAGTATAAGCCCATTGTCATCCTGCCAATTTTCAAGCTCTTCACCTCTCTTGTCCATATGTTCATAGCCCCAGCTCTGTGAATGGCTGTTAAAGTCTCCAAATATAATTATTCTTTCTTTTAATGTAATTGTGTCTAGTGCTAGTGGGCGGTCACTCGGACAGTAGTAGTTAAGTAGATGGAAGTCTGTATTTCCTGTCCTGAGGTGCAGTATTTGATATTCCGCCCCATCCATATACACTTCAATCTGACATGCATTAATGTTGTTCCTTACAAGAGTCAGTATTCCGCCCTTTTGTCTGTTTTTCCTGTCAGATCTGTAGCACTGGTATCCCCTAATCTTCAAGGCTATGTCGTTGTTTAGATGGGTTTCCTGCAAACAGCATATGCTTATTTGTTCTTCATGCAGGATATTTTCTAATTCTTTCTTTTTACTGTACCCATCTCTTTTGCTGTTGATGCCTTCAGCATTCCAGTGCATTATTTTTAGTGGTCTTATTTTGGATTGGCCAGTAGCTCTATTCTCTCGCCCCCTGACTCCACAGAGCGGCTGAGAAGGACATCCAGTAATAGAGGTTGGGCCCTTTCGAGGCTGAGGGCCCGGCGCTGCACCTGCCTGAGTGTCCATCACAGGGCGAGTGCCATATCGATTTGCGGTTATAGACATACTTCCATTTGCGTTGAGTGCGTGGCATCCTGATTGTTGTGCGCCTTTTGGCTGGTTGCCTCCGACTTCAGCACTTGAACTTGCTAGAGCAGACTGTGGTCTTGCTCGGTTGTAGGAAGGCCTGGCCAGTCTTAGTTTTCAGTCCCTGGTGACTGTTAAGCCCCATCCTCACGACAAGGAGCTGGCCTTGATAAGGAAATAGACCAATGAGGAAGTTCTCAAAGAGGCCAACTCAAAAAGTCAGCTCCTAAAAAAACATCAGAAAGAAACAATCAACATTTTTCGGGCACATCATGAGAAGAGGAAAGTTGGAATACTTGGTTACAACTGGAAAAATAAAAGGAAAGAGAGATCGCGGACGACAAAGAGAGAAAATACTGGATAGCTTTGGTGTCACGGCATGGAAAACAGCCAACAACAGAACTGATACAATGCACTGTAGATAGAAGATTGTAGAAGGACATGATTACCGCCTACGCCAGCCGGTTTGGCACATGATGATGATGAATAAAGACTTAAGCCGAAACATCGTAGTTTGTCTCGTTTCTCCTTAAATTCAACTGTTTAATACTATTTTATATATTTTTATTTTATTGTGCACAAGAAGCAACTACGCAATGTTTTAACTGACTGACTTTATCCCTTGTATGAGTCAGCTATTTGTTATGTCCAACACAATCAAACCCGTAGAGTATAAGAGAAGTAGGCTAAAGCTAATGGTGCAGTTGAATGCAGTGACTTTAGAACAATAAGCCTAATGATCCATGTTACAGAAATCTTGCTAAAAGTTATACAAGGAAGGATTCAGAATAAAATCAATACTGAATGAGATGAGCAGCAATTTGGATTTAGAAAAAATAGCGGGACAAAAGAAGCCATATTCTACATGAGAACATTAATCGAAAAGTACACAGAAGTAAACTAAAGCTTTTGATAGAATACATCATAAACAACTTATAGAATACCTAAAAGAGATACATATAGATAACATGGACATGCGACTAATATGTAATTTATACTTGGAGCAAACAGAAATAATAAAATATAACAAAGAGAGCTCTACACCCATTGATATACCCATAAATAAGAGGAGTAAGACAGGGATGCATCCTATCACCAAGCATGTTCAATCTATTCACTGAGCAAATTTTTAAAAACATCACAGAGATGCCAGGCCTAAACATTAATGGAAAGATAATCAATAACCTAAGATATGCTGATGATACTGTATAATTAGCAGAAAATCCTAAAGATCTACAACAATTACTTAATGTAATAAACTATGATCATAAACAAAGAAAATACTCAAAACCTACAAGTGGATATCAAAATTGAAGGAATAGACCTGGAGACAGTTCAGAACTACAACTACCTTGGACATACAATAACCAATGATGGAAAATGTAAAACTGAAATAAACAAAAGAATAGGAATGGAAAAAAGTTATTTTAATGTCATGAAAAATATACTTACATCAAAACATGTTTATACCAGGGCTAAAACTAAGAATAGCAAAATGTTATATATTATCAATATTCCTGTATGGTGCAGAAACATGGACATTAGACAAGAAAACAACAGAAAATTGAAGCTTTTGAAATGTGTACATATAGAAGAATTGGTAGAATTAGATGGAAAGAAAAGAAAACAAACGATGAAGTCTTAAAACAGCTAAAAATTAAAATAGAACTGCTAAATACAATTGCAACAGGATAAATGTGATTTTTTGGGCCATGTTAAAAGACACAACAGCGTAATAAAAGTAATTTTGGAGGGGAAAATACAAGGTAAAAGAGGTAGAGGTAGACAAAGATTAACATGACCGGTAACATCAAAAGATGGACAAGTCGGCCTATGACAACCTGCACCATTACGCAAGAGACAGAATAGAATGGCGCTCCATGGTAGCCAACCTTCGTTGCGGAGATGGCACTCGATGATGATGATGATGAGGCTACAGAATGTGTTAGAGGACATGAAGAAAATAGGAGTTGCCTCACTACGCTCTACACCATACTACTTATCCTAAGTTGGCTCACTACGCTCTACACCAGACTACTTATCCTAAGTTGGCTCACGACACTCTACACCAGACTACTTATCCTAAGTTGGCTCACTACGCTCTACACCAGACTACTGATCCTAATTTGGCTCACTACTCTCTACACCAGACTACTTATCCTAAGTTGGCCCTCTACGCTCTACACCTGACTACTTATCCTAAGTTGGCTCACGACGCTCTACACCAGACTACTTATCCTAAGTTGGCTCACTACGCTCTACACCAGGCTACTTATCCTAAGTTGGCTCACTACGCTCTACACCAGACTACTTATCCTAAGTTGGCTCACTACGCTCTACACCAGGCTACTTATCCTAAGTTGGCTCACTACGCTCTACACCAGGCTACTTATCCTAAGTTGGCTCACTACGCTCTACACCAGACTACTTATCCTAAGTTGGCTCACTACGCTCTACACCAGACTACTTATCCTAAGTTGGCTCACGACGCTCTACACCAGACTACTTATCCTAAGTTGGCTCACTACGCTCTACACCAGGCTACTTATCCTAAGTTGGCTCACTACGCTCTACACCAGACTACTTATCCTAAGTTGGCTCACTACGCTCTACACCAGGCTACTTATCCTAAGTTGGCTCACTACGCTCTACACCAGGCTACTTATCCTAAGTTGGCTCACTACGCTCTACACCAGACTACTTATCCTAAGTTGGCTCACTACGCTCTACACCAGACTACTTATCCTAAGTTGGCTCACTACGCTCTACACCAGGCTACTTATCCTAAGTTGGCTCACTACGCTCTACACCAGGCTACTTATCCTAAGTTGGCTCACTACGCTCTACACCAGACTACTTATCCTAAGTTGGCTCACTACGCTCTACACCAGACTACTTACCCTAAATTTGCTCACTATGCTCTACACCAGACTACTTATCCTAAGTTGGCTCACTACGCTCTACACCAGACTACTTATCCTAAGTTGGCTCACTACGCTCTACACCAGACTACTTATCCTAAGTTGGCTCACTACACTCTTCACCTATACCTACGTAACTTGAACTATCTCATTACGCATATTTTCAAACTATTCACTATGTTAATTTTTCTATGATTCTAGAAACCACAGTATAAGGCGATGAAGTGTCACTTCTCAGCTACTGTGCTTGTGTGGACGGGGTGTAAAGAAGGGACGAACTGACTGTCCCGGACGCACAATTTTGAAAAGGAAAGTAGAAATAATAAATAGAATATGGAGGTGAGTGACTTAATAGTTACCATTCTCGAGGCGCCGGAAACATTACGCCACTGCCATGTGATGTTCTTTACACTGGGGCTTGGTATTGATCAAGTTGGCGTTCTTGTGTGGACAGCACTTTTCGAAAAAAGCGTGTTTTGTTTCGAAATACGCCGGTTACACTTGATGAAATGCTTGGAATAAGAGTTGTGTTCATGCCTTTTGTGGTTGTTTAACTTCTGGCAGGCTGGTGGACTGTGACATTCTCGTTGTTTTTGTTCTTTTGTTCAATAGCAATAGATCTATCGATGGTAGGTCGTTGCCTATTTTCGACAGCGGCTTTCTTGTCCAGTTTTTTCACTACCATGTGAGAAGATTCGGGAGAGTTCCAAGGCTACGGGTGTAAACCCAAAACATAAAATCCGAAGGTAGGGACCCTAAGGCAGTCGCTGTGGTGTATTATCCATCTTCCGGCATTTCTTGCATCTCAACTTTGTTTCCGAACGTTAGACCTCAAGCGGAACGCTTCAAAAAGAGGACTCGATAGGAATCTAGTGCGTTTTGGGCAAAGAACTATCTCCATATTATTCGTTCAGGCGTAGCAAGTAAACAACAATGTCTGTCACACCGTCGTTAAAACGCAGCAGAAGGAAGATTCCATCTCTCACTTTAACTTCAGACCTATCATGATTGCTTGCTACCAACCGTCTGTCAAGACATCAAAGACTATATACATATATATATAAAGTAAAGAGCTCCTTCCAAGTGCCAAGTTGCGTATAGGGAATATGGTGTTAATGACCATAAATTTTATAGACCATCGGCACATGATTTTTGAGGTAAAGTGGTCGCTATTACGCCCGTGCCGCTTTACTTTCCCAGAAAAAAATCCGGTACCCATTTAAGGCTGGGTCAACCCGGAAGCCGTCGGTTGGGATCGAACCCTAGCTCTTGTTCTTTGTAGTCCAGTTCATTAACCACTGAGCTATCGCGGCTCTGTGTCATTATGTATACTCATAATATTCTATTTCTATATGTTAGGATGGAAATGGTAGGACAAATTCACTAACATAGAATTATGGAAATGTACCAGTCAAATACCAGTGCATAAAGAGATACAGCGAAGACGATTGGATAGGACACATACTGTGGAAGCCAACTGAGAGTATTACACAACAGGCCCTTTTTGGAAAATCCCCAAGGGAAAAGATAAAAAGGAAGACCAAGGAATTCTTGGAGAAGACAGAAACAGAGATGAAGATGATGGGGAAGACATGGAATGATCTTAAAAGAATGACAAGAAACAGAACGACTTGGAAAGTGTTTGTTGAAGGCCTGTGCTCCACAGGGAGCTGAAAGGTAGAAGAAGAAGAAGAACCCGGATGCCCTCGATCAGGATCGAACTCGATCTTTTGTCCTTCGTAGTCCAGTTCGTTAACCACTGAGCTATCGCGGCTCCCATACACATATATATATATACCATAGCAGTGTGCTTACATGTCTGTCCTGGAAATATTGTTCTGGCTTCTTACCAATGAGAGAGAGTAACTGCTTTCTGAGAGTAACTGCTTTCTGAGAGTAACTGCTTTCTGAGAGTAACAGCTTTCTGGGAGTAACAGCTTTCTGAGAGTAACTGCTTTCTGAGAGTAACAGCTTTCTGAGAGTAACTGCTTTCTGAGAGTAACTGCTTTCTGAGAGTAACAGCTTTCTGAGAGTAACTGCTTTCTGAGAGTAACTGCTTTCTGAGAGTAACAGCTTTCTGAATAGCAGCACACAAATGTGTGAATTTGTTTTATTGTCAACTTTTTAAAGTATAAAAGTGATGACCCAGTGAACGTAAGGTGCAAAACATGATGCAATGTAAACGTAACAATGCTGACAAGGAAGCAGCCAACAACTTTAGTTGTTGATCTCTCGGATGGAAGAGATAGGATTTAAGATGGGCACAGCAAGAAACAAGAAACTTTGTGGGCGTGTAAGAAGACTTACCAACCAACACAGAACTGGAGTCGTCAGTCGCTGGACACTTCGAGACTTGTTGAGCAGGGGATCTGAGCACTGATAGACATGTTCGGAGTGCAATGATGATGACCCGCAAAAAAAACTCAACAACGATGCCTCAATAATTTTAGTTGTGAAAAAAAAAACATGAAATTATGCAACTATTAACTCGTTAAGATTACAAACTTGTTCTCGCGTTAAATAAAAAAAAAATTATCGCCTTTTAATTGTCATCATCACCATCAATGAGTGACATGCCGATTGGCGTAGGCGATCATATCTCTGCACATCGCTTGTTCCTTCATACACGTAATTTCAGTCGGTGATCTTTTGTTAATTTATTTGAACTGTAAATACAAAACATCTTCAAGTTAAGCCTTCTGAATACAGTTTTGTCTCAAATTAAGACAGATCAAAGTATAAATAAAATAGCATAGAGAGTATTGCACAAAAGAAAATGCAAAAAATATAATCATATTTGGCCAGGATGCTGTAATTTTGATTCGTCAGAAATGTTGGTCTAGAGTTAAAGAAATGAAACTTATATTTATTCATCTTCTACCGGGTGATAAAATAAAACGTACGGACTTTCTTTCAATTAATGTATCTCTTCTTATTATTTCTGTTGTCATTAATTATATTATTAGCTTTTTTAAATTTATATTTATCTTTGTTTGCTTCCCTAATCTGTTGTTGTTTTATGTTATAAAACAGCATTTCGTTATTGTTATTAATAATGATTATTTAAAAATAGTACAAACTATGATTAATCTTCTCTTATTCTTTTTGCGGAAGTGGAGAGTGGCCATGTAAGAGGATTACATTCACTCTGGGATGTCTGAACCAATGAGGCTTCCCACGGATAAAAGCCGATTACAGAAATGCTAACAATAACCAATCACAAAGCCCAACGCAGATGATTATAGAACCGTAAAACAATAACCAATCACAAAGCCTAACACAGAATAATAAAAGGAACAAGCAAAGCATTGCCTGACCTAGCAGCAATCGGCAGGAAATGTCTTTTGTGTCATTTAGTTGCGAAGAGCTTTCAGAGCAATGCTTCTCAAACTGGGCTGAGATCCCACGATAATTGTAGTGAGTAATATGTAAAGGCAGACAGAAGAGATCACAGAAACATAGCTGATCGAGACTTTCATCATCAAGTACCGGGCTTAGTGGCGTAGGTGATCATGTCTCTCCACAACTTTTGATCTCTTTTTCTTCTTCTTCTTCTTTCCTTCCTCATCTGCCTTTCAGCGTCGAGGGGAGATATAATTTACGGTCTTTTGCTCTTCTGTTCGCCTCTGCTGCTGTTATGTTTCCTAGTGCTTCAAATATTCCATCGATCCATCTTTTTCGTGGTCGACCCTTGGGTCTGGTGTTCTCACAACGTTTGTTGAAGGCTCGTTGTGTTTTGTTTTGTTCTTTCTGCCTTGTCACGTGGCCGAACCATTTTATCTGTTGTTTCCTTATATATTCTATGGCTGGGGCTATTCCTAGCTTTTTTCTCAGTTCTTCATTTCTGATCTTATCTCTCAGACTGTTTCCTGTCATTCGTCTAACACATTTCATCTCTGTAGAGGTTATTTTTCTTATTGTTCTTGCATCTAGTGTCCAGGTCTGGCATAGGTAGCACAACGTTGGGATGAAGATTGTATTGTATGGTGCTCGTTTTGCCTCCAGAGTTATTTCCTTGTTGGACAATAGTGGTGATAACTGTCCAATGATTTGACAAGCTTTGTTGCATCTTGATTCTATCTCTGCTGTTTGGGAATTATCGTTTGTCATTAGACTTCCTAGGTATTTGAATTCCTCTACATGTTTTAGTTGTCTGCCTTCTATAGTTATGTTGATGTTCTGTTTATTTTTGGCGACATTCATGACTTCTGTTTTGTTGATGTTGATTTTCATGTTGTATTTTGTTCCTAAGATGTTGAGTTTGTTTAAGTGTTCTTGTAGGTCTTCTATTGTTTCATGTATTAGTGCCTGGTCGTCTGCAAATAGAAGCTCGTTGATCTCCTCTGTCTCTGATGGGTTGGCTAGATAGCATATATGGTCCATGTATGTAATAAACAGTAGGGGGGATAGTACGCACCCATGTCTTACACCTGATCTAACTTCGAAGTGGTCTGTGTAGCCTGTTGCTGTTCTGACCCTGCAGCTGCTGTTGGCGTAGAGACTTTTAATAATGTTGGTTAGATGTTGGCTTACTCCGTATGTTTTTAGTATCTCCCACAGTTGTTCTCTGTTCACTCTTTCGATCTCGGCAGCTATTTATCCTTTCTGTTGTTGACCTTCTGCCAAGCCATTCTCTTAAGCTGTCTGTTATTTTTTCTCTTTGCTTCCCTCTATCTCTTCGTCCCTCAATTTTCCCAGTTGTTACAATATATTCCAGTTGTTCTCTTCTCATTACATGGCCAAAAAATGATGTCTCTTCCTAACATTGGAAATTAGCTCGCTTTTTGCTTTGACCTCTCTCAGAACCTCTTCATTACTCTTCTTAGCTGTCCATGGTATTCTCAACATTCTTCTGTAAAACCACATTTCTACAGACTCCAGTGATTTTCTTGTCTGTAGTCCTATTGTCCATGACTCGCATCCATATGTTAAGACTAGCTCTACGTAACATTTAAGAACTCTTTTTCTTGTTTCTATTGTCAAAAATGGATTGCATAGTATCTTCCTCATTTTTTGGAAAGCTGCTTTTGCCTGAGCCATTCTGCATCACCTCTTTTGTACATCTTCCGTCTCAGGTTAACAAAGTTCCCAAATATTTAAATTGATTTACCTGTTTTAATATTGTTCCACTTGTCTTTATTTTGCACTGAGGTGATGTCTTTTTCTTTGCTGTTACCATTAACTATGTCTTTTTGCTATTAAGGCTGAGTCCTTTATTATTGCTTTCTTTCACTATAATGTCCAACATTTCTTGTAACTCATTTTCACTCTTAGCGATTAATACAGTTTCATCAGTATACCTTAGATTATTTATATTATGACCTCCAATTGTTATTCCAGACATGCCCCTTATGGATCTTAAAATAATCTCACTTTAAATATTAAACAAATCTGGTGACAGCACACAACCTTGTCTAACACCCTGTTTTATTTGTTGAAACATTCCCAAATGGTTTCCAGTTCTTATGGCCGCTGTTTGTTGCCAGTACATGTTCTTTATTATTCTTAGATCTTTGCTGTCTATGTTTATGCTTCATAAAATGTTGATTATTTCTTGGTGCTTTACTTTGTCAAATCCCTTGGTGTAATCTATGAAACATAGATATAGATCTGTTTTCACTTCTATGGCTCTTTCTACTAAAGATCTTATGATATAAATGGCATTGCTTGTTCCTTTATCTCTAACAAAACAACACTGTTCATCGCTAATTTCTGGACTGATTTTGTTTCACGCTCTTCGCATGATGATTCTTCGTAATATCTTAGTCATATGACTCATAAGGCTTATTGTGCGATGATCATCGCATTCAGTCGCACCAATCGAGACTCTAATCAACCTAATAAACACCACAATAAAAAAAAAAGTAATGAGCACAGTCACGCCAAGTGGCGTATAGGGAATATGGTGTTATGACCATACATTTTACAGACTTCATCACATGATTTTTGGGGTAATGTGGTCGGTATTACGCCCATGCCGCTTTACTTTCCCAGAAAAAAATCAGGTACCCCTATAAGGCGTTGTGAACCCGAAATCCGTCGGCTAGGATCGACCCTACCCCTTGTTCTTTGTAGTCCAGTTCACTAACCACTGAGCTATCGCGGCTCCCAATAAACACCACAATAAATACCACAGAAACAGAGCTGATCAAGACTCTAATCAACCCAATAAACACCACAATAAATACCACAGAAACAGAGCTGATCAAGACTCTAATCAACCCAATAAACACCACAATAAATACCACAGAAACAGAGCTGATCAAGACTCTAATCAACCCAATAAACACCACAATAAATACCACAGAAACAGAGCTGATCAAGACTCTAATCAACCCAAAAAACACCAAAATAAATACCACAGAAACAGAGCTGATCAAGACTCTAATCAACCAAATAAACACCACAATAAATACCACAGAAACAGAGCTGATCAAGACTCTAATCAACCCAATAAACACCACAATAAATACCACAGAAACAGAGCTGATCAAGACTCTAATCAACCCAATAAACACCACAATAAATACCACAGAAACAGAGCTGATCAAGACTCTAATCAACTCATAAAACACCACAATAAATACCACAGAAACAGAGCTGATCAAGACTCTAATCAACCCAATAAACACCACAATAAATACCACAGAAACAGAGCTGATCAAGACTCTAATCAACCCAATAAACACCACAATAAATACCACAGAAACAGAGCTGATCAAGACTCTAATCAACTCATAAAACACCACAATAAATACCACAGAAACAGAGCTGATCAAGACTCTAATCAACCCAATAAACACCACAATAAATACCACAGAAACAGAGCTGATCAAGACTCTAATCAACCCAATAAACACCACAATAAATACCACAGAAACAGAGCTGATCAAGACTCTAATCAACCCAATAAATATCACAGAAACAGAGCTGATCAAGACTCTAATCAACCCAATAAACACCACAATAAATACCACAGAAACAGAGCTGATCAAGACTCTAATCAACCCAATAAACACCACAATAAATACCACAGAAACAGAGCTGGTCAAGACTCTAATCAACCCAATAAACACCACAATAAATACCACAGAAACAGAGCTGATCAAGACTCTAATCAACCCAATAAACATCACAATAAATACCACAGAAACAGAGCTGATCAAGACTCTAATCAACCCAATAAACACCACAATAACTACCACGGAAACAGACTAGGCGTGGCGAATGTACTGCAAAGCAAGCGGGAATCATATAAGAAGACGGGAACATGTTCATATTAAACGATAAGCTACTGTGTCTAAGAATGAGAGTATCGCAGTTTGCTGTAAATAACGACAAGTCGCTGGACACTGCGGAACTTGCGTAGGAAGGAATTTCAGCACTTATGGACATATTCGGAGTACAATGATGATAACCCGCAAATAACTCAATAACGATAAAGCGTCTCATACGCAGGCGTCTACTACTGAGAGGTCGAGACATTGGATGATCACCGGTACCATTTAACCAAAAAAACAAACAAACAACAATTTTTTCACAAATAATTTTCCACCTAATTTTGTTGGTATAAAAACCCAAAAAATCAGTTTTCTGACTTTCCAATTATCTAATACACTTGACCTTACAATCGGCTGGTTATAATCAGGGTTAGTCTAATTCGGCAGAAATTTTTTAAAATACAATCAATTTAAAGCGTCACTTATTTATTTTGATTTAAACAATTTGTTTAGGGTAACGCGGTAATGCGATGTTTTAACTTGAAGCAACTTCATATAACAACAATGATTTCATTTATTGAAAGTTCACATAATTGTGTCAATTTTTTAAAATACAAAGTGTGATAACATTTTAAACATAAATGTGTACATGTGTTTAAATGTACATAAATAAAGCAATAGCATTTCCTAGGGACGTTGCAGTATCTGTGGTCAGCTATGACTGACAGTGGCTACTATAAATATATATATATACACTAACACATATATATGTATACATGGATGTATATATATATATATATATATATATATATATATACACACACACACGGTCTCTCTCCAGCTCCACCCATGTAGGTACTCTACTCATCTAACCTCGCTCCATCCCCCCTATGTACGTATTGTACTGTGTACTCATCTCTCTCCAGGGTCCATGCAGAGTTCCCTCATGTAATTACTCTAATCATCTCTCTCCAGCCCCCTATGTACAACCCCAAACCCCTTGTACGTACTCTACCCATCTATCTCCCCATGTGTATACTCTACTCATCTCTCTCCTCATGTATATACTCTACTCATCTCTCTCCTCATGTATAAACCCTACCCATCTCTCTCCTCATGCATATACACTACCCATCTCTCTCCTCATGTATATACTCTAATAATCTCTCTCCTCATGTATATACTCTACTCATCTCTCTCCTCATGTATATACTCTACTCATCTCTCTGCTCATGTATATACTCTACCCATCTCTCTCCTCATGTATATAATCTACCCATCTCTCTCCTCATGGATATACTCTACCCATCTCTCTACTCATGTATATACTCTACTCATCTCTCTCCTCATGTATATACTCTACCCATCTCTCTCCTCATGTATATACTCTACCCATCTCTCTGCTCATGTATATACTCTACTCATCTCTCTCCTCATGTATATGCTCTACCCATCTCTCTCCTCATGTATATACTCTACCCATCTCTCTCCTCATGTATATTCTCTACCCATCTCTCTCCTCATGTATATACTCTACCCATCTCTCTGCTCATGTATATACTCTACTCATCTCTCTCCTCATGTATATACTCTACTCATCTCTCTCCTCATGTATATGCTCTACCCATCTCTCTCCTCATGTATATACTCTACCCATCTCTCTCCTCATGTATATGCTCTACCCATCTCTCTCCTCATGTATATACTCTACCCATCTCTCTCCTCATGTATATACTCTACACATCTCTCTCCTCATGTATATACTCTACCCATCTCTCTCCTCATGTGTATACTCTACCCATCTCTCTCCTCATGTGTATGCTCTACCCATCTCTCTCCTCGTGTGTATACTCTACCCATCTCTCTCCTCATGTGTACACTCCACCCATCTCTCTCCTCATGTATATACTCTACCCATCTCTCTCCTAGTGTATATACTCTACTCATCTCTCTCCTCTTATATATACTCTACCCATCTCTCTCCTCATGTGTACACTCCACCCATCTCTCTCCTCATATATATATTCTACCCATCTCTCTCCTAGTGTATATACTCTACTCATCTCACTCCTCATGTATATACTCTACCCATCTCTCTGCTCATGTATATACTCTTCTCATCTCTCTCCTCATGTATATACTCTACTCATCTCTCTCCTCATGTATATACTCTACTCATCTCTCTCCTCATGTATATACTCTACTCATCTCTCTCCTCATGTATATACTCTACCCATCTCTCTCCTCATGTATATACTCTACCCATCTCTCTGTTCATGTATATACTCTACACATCTCTCTCCTCATGTGTACACTCCACCCATCTCTCTCCTCATGTACATACTCTACCCATCTCTCTCCTAGTGTATATACTCTACTCATCTCTGTCCTCATGTATATGCTCTACTCATCTCTCTCCTCATGTATATACTCTACCCATCTCTCTCCTCATGTATATACTCTACCCATCTCTCTCCTCATGTATATACTCTACCCATCTCTCTCCTCATGTATATACTCTACTCATCTCTCTCCTCATATATATACTCTACTCATCTCTCTCCTCAAGTATATACTCTACTCATCTCTCTCTCCTCATGTATATACTCTACCCATCTGTCTCCTCATGTGTATACTCTACTCATCTCTCTCCTCATGTATATACTCTACTCATCTCTCTCCTCATGTATATACTCTACTCATCTCTCTCCTCATGTATATGCTCTACTCATCTCCCTCTTATTTCCCAGAGGCTGATTTAGAGTAATCCCTTTTCAATCCTGAACGCCAATATCCTTAACTCCTCTACCTTAACAAAGCTCCGTTTTTGAACACCAAATGACGCTCGTTCTCTTATATATTCTTCTTATTACTCCATTTTATTGTATTTCCACGCCCGCCTTTGATATTTTTGGCTACACGCCAGTCAACTTATTATCAACAAATGAATCTTTCTAAATTTTCTTTGTCAAAATAATTTCATGCTAACAAGCGCATCTGTCGAATTCATGATAGCAAACACACTAATTATATTTTTAAAATGCATATGGTTGTTTCAATACGAGTATTGTCTTGCTTGAATCGCTTTTTATTGCATTTCAAAGCACGTTAAATCGCATTAAAACATCTTATTTATTGTGTTGTCTGGAAAATATATTGAAAAAATCAAGTTCAGTTTTCTTTTTTTCTTTGCAACTTAAAAAAATATATATCCATCCATCCATCCATCCTATCTATCTATCTATCTGTCTGTCTGTCTGTCTGTCTGTCTGTCTGTCTGTCTCTTTCTCTCGTAATTTTTGTTTATTTGTTTGAGATTGTAGATTCAGAAAGAAAAAAAAAACTGTTGTTATATCAACTCTTCTTCTACAACTGTGATTAGTTGCCTCTGAGCAGGTTGTACAGAGAGCCTTAAATCTATTTGTTTACAGATGATCTTCGTAAAGACTATAATTTGTCTGACATATACTTCTTCTCAGCAGCAAAATTACGTATATGTCTGTAAATGTAACATTGTCCCTTATTTGTTTTTCTGACTCTCCCCTCGAAATTTTCCTCTATCATAAACATTTTTTTTCTTATTGTCCCAAGTCAAAGGAGCCTCGGTGGCTGAGTGGCTCGTTTGCTCGCATCCTGACCAGGAGGGTTCGGGTTGAATTTCCAGAAGTGTAATTTTTTTTTCGGACCAACAAGGCTCCGGGGTTAATCCAGCCCTTAAAAATGATTAACACATATTTTTGTGGGAAGAAAAGGCGGCCTGACGTCATACCGACCATATCACCGAAATATATGCTGTGGTCAGTGAAAAAATATGGTCACAAACACCATACTCCCCATACCTTGAGCATAGCGTGGAAGAAAGCTTTTATTTAAAAAAACATTTTACTTCGGTCTAAAATACTGGAAACTAATTATAACTCTTCCTGTTTCGTCTTTTACTATATGTCAACAATACAAATATTTCAGCCTAGTCGTGTTTGATTATTGATATCTAATAGGAAGCACACATATGTTCATATGTCTTATAAATATATTACCGAAATGTTGTAACGATGTGCTCTATCTAGTCACGGTATGATAAATAATGAGACTAGAATCGACGTCTTAGCACGCTAGTTTTCAACAATATGTGCTAGGCCACCAGTCCAGAAGTGTTTCGGTGACTTCTGGATAGTGTCGCTTCAATCATCGAAACTCATGATGCGAGAGGGCATTCCTCATCTTCACAGAGTACTATCCTGGTACCCATTTCTGCCAGCGGCTGGATCGACGGCGGTGGTATTTTTATTTTGTTCCAACCACGAGTACAACTGACACTGCTCCCAGCGGGAACCGAACACGGGTTGTCCGAACGTCGGTAGTCCGGTCGGGTGAAATGTCCGTCTAGGCTAGAGTAGCGCAGCCCCTCCTTCCCCATGGTATGTTCATCATCATCATTGAGTGTCGTCTTCGCATCGAAGTTTGGCTACCATGGAGCGCCATTCCACTCTGTCTCTTGCTTTGATGGTTCAGATTGTCATAGGTTGACTTGTCCATCTCTTGATGTTACTCGCCCATGTTAGTCTTGGTCTGCCTCTGCCTCTTTTACCTTGTAATTTCCCTTCCAATATTACTTTTATTAGGCTAGTGTCTCTTTTAACATGCCCCAAAAATTTCATTTGTCTTGTTCTGATTGTGCTTAGTAGTTAGTTCTCTTTTCATTTGTTTTAAAACTTCATCGTTTTTTTTTTCTTTTCTTTCCATTAAATTCTTCATATTCTTCTACAGATCTACATTTCAAAGGCTTCAATTTTATGTGTAGTATGTTACATTCATGAAAGATTTGGCAAGTAGTTGCAATCTTGTTAGTTAGAATAGCTTCTTCTTCAGCGTTCAAGTCTTGTGATCATACAAACATGACTTTTTGTCCTCTTACATGATAGAGGGGTCAGAAGAAAGACACACTATGAGCAGGTCGGTTGGTCAGTAAGGGTATAGGCGTGTGTATTCCGATTAGTCCCCGTGTAACGTACACCATGGCTGACATACCCCCATCTTCGGCAAGCTGGGTCTTGCTTTGACATGAAAGCTTTCCTTCTCTTTGGGTGAATGCCGACCATGTCCGTTTCTTCTGTCTGGGTGTTGTCCTATAGCTTTTCCTTCTTCCAATATTATCTGCTAGACCAGCAGTGGTTTCTATTCTAGGGCGTCCCTCCCCGTGGATAGAGCTATGAATGCGCTGTACTAAAATCCAGGTATCTCCTTCTCAAGGAGCCGTATCGTGGAGTAAGTGTTCGATCCTTGTTCGAGCTGTCTATTGTAACATGTGTCTTCTATTGTCTTTTATAGACTAATGATTTCTGTAAACATATCATTGCCCCATATTCATTTATTTATTTGTCTTCCCCGCTTTGGAAGATTTCATTTGTAATAAATATTGATTTATTTGCTTATTTATAATGTCGCAATGTTTTGGTCATAAATGAGAAAGTAGCAGCTGAGATATTGTAACAGCTGGAAAATATGTAACGGTAGAAGACAGAGAGAGATAGAGAGAGTGTGTGTGAAGGAGAGAGTGAGCGAGAGCGTGAGAGAGAAAGAGTGAGTGAAAAAGAGAGTGAGAGAGAGAGATAGTGAGTGTGCGAAAGAAACAGAAGGTAAAATACTAGTCAGTCTGAGAGAACTATCCCAGCAGACACTTGACGATAGACTTTCTGCATGTCCTTCTAGGACTAATTTGCAGATTGTCTCGTTTCTCAAGTAATAGAACCAATTTCCCATTCTATCACATGAAAATACCAATTCAATAGATCTCTTAACCTGCGTCTGGAAGTACACCCCACTTTTGTTAATTTCATTTCCTATGAGTGAAATGAAGAGAAAAATAAACTCCGCCACGTCACCAATGTAACGAAAAAGTAATATAGAATTAGAGTCAACACTTTACACCATCGGATCTGTTTTTTAGTATCACTATTCTCACAATAATCGTCATTTTTTGGCCATGTTATGAGAAAAGAACAGCTGGAATATATTGTAACAACTGGGAAAATTGAGGGACGACGAGATAAACAGAATCAAAGAGAAAATATTCCAGACAGCTTAAGAGTATTGGCTTGGCAGAAGGTCAACTACAGAAATGATAAATTACTGTCAGGATCGAAAGTTGTGGAGAAACATGATCACCTACACCAGCAGGCTTGGTACTTGATGATGATAATTCCCACCATCGTTGGCAGAAATGAACTCAGGTACCCATTTATGGGCGGATGAACCAAGAAGTCATCGACTGAGATCGAACTAATTATCTTGTCCTACGCAGACAACTTCACAAACTACTAACTTTTTTCACATGATTATTCTTCTTCTTTTTTTCCCCTTCTTTTTTAATTTTTTATATTTATTAATTATTTTTTATGCTGGGGCAAAAAGGAGGAGGAGGTGTGTGTGTGTAAAAGGGGGGGGGGGGAAGCGTTAGACTGTGACATTGTCTATTTTATGTTTTTTCTTCCCTATAAAATTCCAGTAAAGATCCAAGCCTGGGCGACCTGATGTAATGTCTTCAGTAAAACAGTTGTCAACAAAGATAGGATATGATTACAGAACAATTAGCTCCTGCTCCAGATGTGATCCCGCCAGCCAGCTCTTTCATTGTAGCTAGTCCTCGTGATTTTTGTTTCAAAAAACATTATCCCACACAGGAATACCACTTGCCTGTATCTGTCACAGAGAGACAGCTTGGAGTGGCTCTGTCTTCGACTCTCTGAAGGGTGGAGGGATGGAGACTACTGTACACTTCATCAATACAACCATTATCAACATACGACTTTGGCAACAGAAGAACGCAGATTTAAAAATCTATTAGACCACGCTTGTATCCTAAATTTTTCAACACGATTTAGGCACTTTGAGAAACCATAGGCGCCATTTAAACAGATATTGCCGAAGCTATGCCAAAGTCACGTTTAAAAATTGAGATCTGGATCCATCCAAACATTCGTATTTTATACGTTTTCTGGCGAGATTTAACGAGACTTCAATTGCAAAATATAGAAAATTATCTCACAGCAGTTCCCTTTCATGTTGCTGAAGTTGATTTTAGAAGGATACAACCGCTTATTGTTAAATACATATTTTGCTTAACATTATAGTAGTCTTCTCATTTACTTAATGAAAAAGATTAGTGCACAATTAAGTTACTACTGATACTACTGATATGGGATCATGAAACTGATATAGGGTTATGATACTGATATGGGATCATGATACTGATATAGGATTATGATACTGATATGGGATTATGATACTGATATGGGATTATGATACTGATATGAGATTATGATACTGATATGAGCTTTTTGATAGTGCCTCAGTTAAGTTTCGGTTTAATTTTATATATATTGAAGCCATGGGTGATTTTGAAATAGAAATAATAACAAAAAAATATTAATTGATATCTACAACAGCGGATATATACCAGACGACATGCTCAAATCAATTTTCATAGCCCTACCAAAGAAATCGGGCGCGATTGAATGCGATGATCATCGCACAATAAGCCTTATGAGTCATATGACTTCTCATAGTAAAGCAGGATATAAGACAGTGAGCCCCCAAACAAACAAGCATGATAAGGCAAAAAGTATGCACCTTTTAGGCATAATAAAAACAAGATCCCATGAAAGGTATAGACGTAGACCCTAAAAGCAAATACGGAACAAAGGTATTATCAGACAAGTAGATAACAGTGCAAGAAGACTGAGAGAACCCGCAGCGTTTAAGTAAAAAAGTCGTTCTGAGAATTTTCATTCATTCATTGGGTGTGTCTCCACATCGATGTTTGGCTACCATGGAGCGCCATTTTACTCTGTCTCTTGTCTTAATAGTGTAAGCTGTCATAGGTTCACCTGTCCAATTGTTGAAGTTATTATTCAACTTTAGCCTTGGTCTGTCTGCCTCTGCCTCGTCTACTTTGTACTTTCCTTTCCGAGTTGACCTTTTTTTTTCTTGTATTTTCATATGTCCCACAAATGACAGTTTTCTTGTTCAAGTTGTGTTCAGTTCTATCTTCATTTACAACTGATTCAAAGCTTCACTGTTTCTCTAGATGAATAAAATGCAGGGATTATTTACAATGGGGAGGGGGGGCGTGTGGGAAGGGGTAATTGACATATTACATATTGGGCTAAGTGTCCAACAGTAAGTAAGAGCTTCTTTCTTTCTTTCTTTTTTTTTTTTCTTTCTTTCTTTCTTTCTTTCTTTCTTTCTTTCTTTCTTTCTTTCTTTCTTTCTTTCTCTTTCTTTCTTTCTTTCTCTTTCTTTCTTTCTCTTTCTTTCTTTCGTTCTTTCTCTTTCTTTCTTTCCTTCTTTCTTCTTTCTTTCTTTTTTCTTTTTTTTTATTTCTTTAATTCGCAGGTGATTACACTGTATGGTGAATTCTTGTAGAGAAGAGGTCGAATTTTTGTCCAAACGGATCGAATTGGCTTTAAATCATTCTAGAACTAAATTAGTACTGAAGATGAATTTCTTTCTTGTTTTCTTTCTTTCCTTCTCCCCATAAACAAATATTCAGTACTAATTTAACTCTAGATTAAAGCTGCTCCGTCTGGACAGACACAAAAAAACCAGACTTCATGTCTAAAAGAATTCATCTTTTACTGTAGCTACCAGGTCACTAAATATAATAGCACCTTGGCATGCACTTGAACTGGACTACAAAGAACAAGAGGTGGGGTTCGATCCCAGACCGACGGCTTCCGGGTTCACCCAGCCTTAAATGGGTACCAGATTTTTTTCTGGGAAAGTAAAGCGACACGGGCGTAATACCGACCACATTACTCCAAAAATCACGTGCTGAAGGTCTGTAAAATTTATGGTCACTAACACCATATTCCTTATTCGCCTCTTGGTGGGATGGGGTCTCTTTACTTTACTTTACTTTACTTTACTTTACTTTACTTTACTTTACTTTACTTTACTATACTATACTATACTATACTATACTATACTATACTATACTATACTTTACTTTACTTTACTTTACTTTACTTTACTATACTTTGCTTTACTATACTTTACTTTACTTTACTTTACTTTACTTTACTTTACTTTAATTTACTTTACTTACTTTACTTCGCTTGGCCTGCACTAGCAATAGGTGGATCAAGCATATACGAATATAGTTTAGTTGATAGATCATCCTCATTGCATATCGGACACGTCAATAAGTAAGTAAAAAAAAGTAAAGAGCCACGTCACGCCAAGTGGCGTATAGCGAATATGGTGTTAGTGACCATAAATTTTATAGACCTTCGGCACATGATTTTTGGGGTAATGTGGTCGGTATTATGCCCGTGCCGCTTTAATTTCCCAGAAAAAAAATCCGGTACCCATTTAAGATTGGGTGAACCCGGGAGCCGTCGATTAGGATCGAATTCTACCTCTTGTCCTTTGTAGTCCAGTTCACTAACCACTGAGCTATCGCGGCTCCCTACGTCAATAAGTGCACCGCAGTATATCCCTCTGTGTGTGGAGACTGCCGACTCCAGGTCTGTGTTGATTCAAAAGATGACGATCAAAGACTAAAATACACGTTTGATAAAAGACGTTTCTAGTCTTATCTTGTTGTAGTGAGATGCTCTTCCTAACATGGCATCGGAAATCAATACAGCCCGCACTCTCACAGTCTCCACGTCGGCTAATGGGACCAAACAGGTGAAAGCAATCACCTGAGAATTGTTTTGTTGTTGTCTTGGTCTTAGGTAGAACACCCACCACATTCTCTGATAGAACCGGAAGTTCTCAGTAAAAAAACAGTGACATCGACAAATACTTCCGGGGTGACTTTATAAAAAAAAAATAAAAGGAAGAAAGAAAATATGAGAGTTCCGCCGCGTCCATGATTCTATAGCGAATGTTAGTGCCAACATGTGTGTGTGTGTGTGTGTGTGTGTGTGCGTGTGTGTGTGTGTCTGTGTGTGTGTGTGTGTGTTGTGATCATTTTGTGCAATGTGATTATCTTATGTAGTGTATTTATTTTGTATCCTATAGTCATCTATCATTTTATGTAATGTGGTCACTTTTGAATGATGATGTCATTGTGTGTTCTGAAAGAGGTCAAAGCAAAACGAGAGCTAATTTCAAATATTAGGAAGAAACAATTATCATTTTTTTTTGGCCATGTAATGAGAAGGGAACAGCTGGAATATATTGTGACAAGTGGAAAAATTGAGGGACGAAGAGATAGGGGGAAGCAAAGAGAAAAAATACCAGGCAGCTTAAGAGAATAGCTTGGCAGAAGATCAACAACAGAAATGATAAATACTGTTGAGATCAAAAGTTGTGGAGAGACAAGATCACCTACGCCAGTAGCACCCGGTACTTGATGATGATGATGATGATTTTGTGTATTGTGATGACCTTGTGTAATGTGATCAATTTGTGTAATGTGATAATTTTGTGTTTCCTAGTCCCACCAATATACATCTTATGCAGAGTATATTCATTCCAACAGTGTGCTACCAATGCCAAAAATAGCCACTTACGTCAAAGCTTAAAGTAAAGCTTGTCACGACAAAGATGAGATCTTTTCTGAGAAAAGCAGGCATTGAGCCAATCCTAAGCTACATACAGAAACACCAAATAAACTGGTTTGACCATCTATTAAGAATGTCGTGTGATTCATCACCATACAAAGCAAATATTAAAAGAGGAGAAGGAGAAAGGGCAAGACAGCAGACCCAGAGTAAGACGGACAAACAACATCAAAGAAATGCTCCTGTTACAACAGCATATATTGATAATGGGGAAGATCACAGGACTTCGACAAACACAAATCCACGTCACTTCTTCCGATGATAGAGATGAGAGTTAGATGGGCACAGCCAGAAATGAGAAACTTTGTGGGCGTGTAAGAAGACTTATCAACCAGCACAGAACTGGAGTTGTCAGCTGCTGGACACTGTGGGACTTGCTGAGGAGGGGATCTGAGCACCTATGGACATGTTCGGAGTGCAATGATGATGACCCGCAAATAACTCAATAACTCAATAACTCAACTCAATAACTCAATAACTCAATAAAATTGATAATGATTGAACCCGCCAAAAGGGCGAGAACCAGAACCTCGACACTCGAAAGGGTACAAGAGGAAGTGAAGAAAGAGAGAGAGAGAGAGAGAGAGAGAGAGAGATAATATTATCTAATGTGATCACTTTGTATCATATGGTAATTGTACAATATGATCGTTCAGCACTACGTCCCAGAGCCGTAATTCTCGAAACAAAAATCTGTATCCATGGACTCAGTTTCACACAGTCGGGACGTTCATTTTCGACGTACACACAGTTAAACATACATGCATCCACATACATACATCCATATACACACATACATCCATATACACACATCCACATACACACATCCACATGTACCCACCAACGCACACATCCACCTACGAATGTCCACAAACACACACATTCACATACACATATCCACACGCACAGATCTACATACATCCACATACACATATCCACATACACTAAGGCACATGTTCACATATACACATATACACATCCACATACCCTCATCCACATACACAAATCCACACACGCACATCCACTTACACATATTTACACACGCACATCCACATACCCACACACGCACATACACATCCACACTCAGAGATACACACACACTCATCCACATCCTCATACGCACACATCCACATACACATGTCCACACATGCATCCATACAAACATTCATATGCACAATTCCACACACACACACACACACACAATCCACATATCCATACGCACCCACATACATACATACATACATACATACATCCACATATCAGACTCGGATGTCAATATCTTCTTCAGTGCTCACCCTTGAAGTCAGTGTATCTATTTTGTCTTTCATGGCACGAGAACTGACAGCGCAACATATGGGACGGTAGCATTAAGCAATAGACAGAGATCCACAGAAGCCAGAATGTAACACCATCACTATATGACATGTTGATGTAACATATGGTCATCTTGTGTAATGGGATCATTTTATGCAGTGTGGTTAAAGAACATGACAGACGAGAACAGCCTCACAGCTCGCTTTGATTCCTTATATCACAAGTAAGAAGTAAAGAGCCCCCGTCACGCCAAGTGGCGTATAGGGAATATGGTGTTAGTGACCATAAATTTTACAGACCTTCGGCACATGATTTTTTGGGGTAATGTGGTCGGTATTACGCCCGTGCTGCTTTAATTTCCCAGAAAAAAATTCGGTACTCATTAAAGGCTGGATAAACCGGAAGCCTTCGGTTGGGATCGAACTCTACCTCTTGTCCTTTGTAGTCCAGTTCACTAACTATTGAGCTATGATTTCTTATATCCAAAGTAAAATTAACTCTTCTCATTCAATTATTTTATTATACTTCATATTCCTGCCTTTACATTTTATTTGCACGTTCCTGACGTCTTTTCTGTTCACGATTTTAGAACCGCTATTTTTTCGTCAACTGTTGCTAAATGTTCAATAGTA
The DNA here is from genome assembly GCA_032433765.1 of Megaustenia siamemsis. NCBI lineage: Eukaryota > Metazoa > Mollusca > Gastropoda > Stylommatophora > Ariophantidae > Megaustenia > Megaustenia siamemsis. Next base: position 20,430,685 of record JAVIAB010000001.1, read on the forward strand.
AATGGTCAGTAGAAGCAGCCGGCTTCAAAGCCCACCAGAAGGTGGTATTTCGAAAATATGAAAAATTAATCCGTGATTTCTTTGAGAATGCCTTTCCCTGATCTCTTGGGTAGTGAGATCCGATGTCTAGCCGGCTCGGATAACGGCAATAAACAGGAGGTCCTGTATGCGCTCGCGCACGTTAAAGAACCCATGGCAGTTAATATTGAAAAGAGTTGGCCATAAATATGACCGCTTCCCGGGCAAAATTGTCAGTAAAAGTCGACTAAAACCGTTGATCACAGACCGCGCTACAGAATTCGTGCATGCGGCCAGGATTCTCCTTCGGGGGGGGGGGGGGGATGGTCCAAACAACGAACAAAGACACGTTGATCCTTCGGTCTTGTCGTGTTCGCAAAGCGGAAACATTCTAGTTGTCTTTCAATGTCACAGTTTAGCAAAGATCGCGTGGCCGCATTGATTGAATGCTCGCTGCAGTAGACATCCATCTCTGTTCGTTTCAGGCACCTGTTGCTGCTACTCGTCAATGTAGAGCGAGAACTGTCATTGTGCCCGCTTGCTTTCAAACAAAACTTCCTCATTAACATTCTTCTTGTCTGTCCCGAAGCAGTTTCTCCTCTAAATGTTAATTTGATTAACTTCGAGAACATAGCGATTATCTCATCAAAACTGTACCTGATGTGCATACTTAAGCAATGTAAAGCCCTGCAAAAAACTCCGCTTAAAATCAGTTTTAAATTCTGGTAGAAAACTCAATTTAAAATCAACGTTAAATTCTAGTAGAAAACTCAGTTTAAAATCAATGTTAAATTCTGGTAGAAAACTCAATTTAAAATCAATGTTCAATTCTGGTAGAAAAATCAATTTAAAATCAATGTTCAATTCTGGTAGAAAACTCAATTTAAAATCAACGTTAAATTCTAGTAGAAAACTCAGTTTAAAATCAATGTTAAATTCTGGTAGAAAACTCAATTTAAAATCAATGTTCAATTCTGGTTGAAACCTCAATTTAAAATCAACGTTAAATTCTAGTAGAAAACTCAGTTAAAAATCAATGTTAAATTCTGGTAGAAAACTCAATTTAAAATCAATGTTCAATTCTGGTAGAAAAATCAATTTAAAATCAATGTTAAATTCTAGCAGAAAACTCAGTATAAAATCAATGTTAAATTCTGGCAGAAAACTCAGTATAAAATCAATGTTAAATCATGGAAGAACACTCAGTTAAAGTAAATTGTAAATTCTGCACACACAAAAACTCAGTTAAAAATCCCCTGAGAAGAAACTCAACAGCCCTGTGGGGAGAAGGCAACAATCCAGAAGGATTGTTTTAAGGAAAACCAGATAAAAATGTGGATAGGAAAGACTTGCTAGTCTGGTAAGACAACTCAGACAACAAACAATTGATGTCCTGTGGGAATTTCAGGGAAAAACAAAAAATACAGAGAGATTGTCATGAAAGATACTGACGACAGATGTACTGGAACACAAGAGTCAAAACACAATGTAACGCCGATCCTAAGTGCATAAAGAAGCAGACAATTAACTTTTATCATCGATCTTATCTCTTTACATTCATCATCTTCATTGAATGCCACCTCCGCATCGAAGACTGGGAACCATGGAGCGCCATTTCGCTCTGACTCTTGCTTTGATAGTGCTAACCTGTCTATCTTTTTCATAAGCTAACCTGTCTATCTTTTGATGTTACACATCCATGTTAGTCGTAGTTTGTCTCTGCCTCTTTTACCTTGTATTTTCCCTTCTAAGATTACTTTTAGCAGACTGGGGTGTCTTTTAACATGCCCACATAACCTCCTTTCTATTGTTTGAATTGTGTTTAGTAGTTCCCTTTTCATTTTTAGTTTTAAAACTTCATTATTTGTTTTTTTTCAATCTATCAAATTCTTCCTATTCCTTTAGAAATCCACATTACAAAAGCTTCCATTTTCTGTTCTGTTTTCTTATCTAATGTTCATGTTTCTACACCATACAGGAATGTTGAAAAGGTATAATATTTTACTATTCTTAGTTTCAACCCATAGAGGTGAAAACAGATCTATACCCATGTTTCATAGATTATACCAAAGCATTTGACAAAGTAAAGCACCAAGAAATAAGCAAAATTTTGGAAAGCATAAGCGTAGACAGCAAAGATCTAAGAATAATAAAGAACATGTACTGGCAACAAACAGCGGCCATAAGAACTGGAAACCAATTGGGAATGTTTCAACAAATAAAACAGGGTGTTAGACAGGGTTGTGTGCTGTCTCCAGATTTATTTAATATTTATAGTGAGATTATTTTAAGATCCATAAGGGGCATGTCTGGAATAACAATTGGGGGTCATAATATAAATAATATAAGGTATGCTGATGATACAATATTAATCGCTAAGAGTGAAAATGAGTTACAAGAAATGTTGGACATTATAGTGAAAGAAAGCAAAAATAAAGGACTCAGCCTTAATAGCAAAAAGACAGAAGTAATGGTAACAACAAAGAAAAAGACATCACCTCATTGCAAAAATAAAGACAAGTGGAACAATATTAAAACAGGTAAATGAATTTAAATATTTGGGAACTTTGTTAACCTCAGACGGAAGGTGTACAAAAGCGGTGAGATGCAGAATGGCTCAGACAAAAGCAACTTTCCAGAAAATGAGGAAGATACTATGCAATCCATTTTTGACAATAGAAACAAGAAAAAAGAGTTCTTAAATGTTATGGTGAGCCAGTCTTAACATACGGACAGCTAAGATGAGTAATGAAAATGTTCTGAAAGAGGCTAAAGCAAAAAGAGAGCTAATTTCCAAAATTAGGAAGAAACAATCATCATTTTTTGGCCATGTAATGAGAAGAGAACAACTGAAAATATTGTAACAACTGGAAAAATCGAGGGACGAAGAGATAGAGGGAAGCAAAGAGAGAAAATACTAGACAGCTTAAGAGAATGGCCTGGCAGAAGGTCATCAACAGAAATGATAAAGAACTGTCGTGATTGAAAGTTGTGGAGAAACGTGATCACCAACGCCAGTAGGCCCGGTACTTGATGATGATGAGTTTCAACCCTGGTGTTATTTGTTTTGATGTTAGTATATTTTTCATGGCATTAAAATTACTTTATTTCCCATTCCTATTCTTTTGTTTATTTCTCTTTATAATATAAAAAAAATAATATCAACATGCTTTTATAAATTCTATTCGTTCTGTGAATGTTCGATTTGTTTGCATGTCTATTAATGAGTAATGCACTATTTGCCTGCGTCTCATCTACACTTCAAGTGCCTCAATTACAATTTCCATTTGCGGGTTCATTGTCCCAGATCTCTGCATAATACTTCATGTTGAAATAAATAAAACACTTAGCAATTTAAATTTGCAGTTTTGTTAGTTATTTATTTAGAAGTTGGAGTCTTTGTTATACGTTTGAGAGTAATTTTGGTTATTCCAAATGTGTTAAATATCAAATTTGCAGTATTTGTTAAGGTACAAATAAAATGTTATTTTATGTCAGAATCATCAACATCGCACTCCGCACGAACCAATGGGCGTCCGGATATTTCCTTCGAATTATCGAAAAACTACAAGGAGAATCCTGACCAACGTGAACGAACTCCTTACAACGACATGTGATACATCAGCTTGGGTAGATCTTTTTGCTGACAATTTTCCCGGGCAGTGCCCATTTTTTAACCTTTTCTTCTTCTACTTCTACCTTTTTAGCTCCTCGTGGAGCATACGTCTTCAACAAACACTTTCCAAGTCGTTCTGTTTTTTTGCCATTCTTTTAAGATCACTTCATGTCTTCACCATCATCTTCATCTCTGCTTCTTTCTGTCTTATCCAAGAATTCCTTGGTCTTCCTCTTTGTCTTTTCCCCTGGGGATTCCAAAAAAGGGCCTGTTGTGTAATAATCTCAGTTGGCTTCCGCAGTGTGTGCCCTATCCAGTGCCATCGTCTTCGCTGTATCTCTTTATCCACTGGTATTTGACTGGTACATTTAAATAATTCTATGTTAGTGTTTTTATTTTTGCTGACAATGTTCCCGAGGGGAAGGGTGCCAATTTTTTTAACCTACTCTTCTCTATTTCTAACTGTCAAGGGTTCTTCAACATGCGTGCGTACACACATGATTCTTTATTTTATTTTTTTCCTTAGTTTGCCGTAATCCGATAGGGCCAGACATCGGATCTCATTATCCATTTAACAGCAATTACATGTGTGCGTCTTGCTTCCTTTTAAAGCGGTCACGAGTCTTGAATTGTGTGGGTAACCTAAACCTGCTTCCACTTTGTGCAGTCCGTTGCTATCCTACACAGGGTACCCCACGTCTAGTCCAAAACTAATTGCTTCTGTTCAAACTATTTGTTTTCTTATTCATCTATGTCTCGTTTACCTTCTCTTTGGAATCCACTGAATCGTATTTTTAAAATTGTTTTTCAATCACTTTTGAGCAAATGACTAATCATAACATGTTTGTTATAGTGCGCGGCTCCTCCTGGGCACACATCTGAACCACACATCTTAACCACACATCTGAACCACACATCTTAATCACACATCATGAGAATCTTCACTACCGTTATCATCAGGTTGCTGGTCCACTGCAGGACGTGACACTCATGTTCAAGGTGTCTTTGATGGCTTGAAGCCAACTTCTTCTTGGCCTTTCTAACCTTTCTAGTCTTCCAGCGACCATGCCTTCTATTATTGTTGTGTCCAACCCACTGTTCTTTTTAACGTAACCGTAATAGTTAAATTTCCTCAGTAATATTTTATTCTATTAATAAGCCAGGTTATTGTCAATGTCTATAATGTCTATGCCATTTAAAAAGACTGTGGAGTCTTTTTACATGTTCAGTCGTTCTTTGACTCTACTTACACAATTCATCATATGCCCGCTTGTAAATAAGGTCTTCACTAAAAATCTTCATTGCTGTTTGTCATCAGGTGTCTGTCATGAGCTACCTGTCAAGCACATTTCATGTGGAACCGGTTCCCTTCGTTTCACTATCAGCCATTCTAAGCCATGTCTCTTCGTCTTCATCTTGTTCCTTTACCGCCTGCAGTTCAGTGAGGAACTCTTCAGGTACAGCTGTCTGAAAACGGAAATTACCTATATACGAATTGATTGTAGTTCACATGTAGCAGTGAACAGTTTTTATATTTAACTTGTCTCTTGGTTTGTTTACATGACAAGGACCGTTTCATTTTAATTAAATATTTATATAATTGAATTGAGGTGAATCCTGGGCAATAGAACAACAAGCACAAAGATCGTTATTGGTCAGAAAATGTGATGTAACAGAAAATTGTTAAAAATACTATTGGCAACTAATAAGACTAACCAGGCCGCTCTTAATAAAAGCGATAGCAAAAGAGAAACTTAAAAAATAAACATAATTATTTGCTTCTGCAACATATGTGAGAAGAAATTAAAAGATGAAAAATAATGTGACAAGTGTAAACATTTAGAGAGGAAGAGACAAAGAGAAAGAGAGTGAGTGAGTGAGAGAGAGAGAGAGAGAGAGAGAGAGAAATAATATGAGAAAGTTAAAGATAATAGTTTGAGTAGGAAGTAAACAACGGGATTTATAAATAAATGTAAAGACATAATGTATAGAGTAACATGGTAATCTATTGGAATAGACACGAAACTTGACGATGATCACATCGATGATGATGTTGACAAAAATGTGGCCAATTAATGAAAGTTTGACAAATAAACCCAAGTACAACTGGAAGACGTGTGGGGGATTAGGGGGAGCTTAGGGGATTGAGAGGAGGTGTGTAAATTTGGATGGGAGAAAAGAACACATGAGACATAACGAAATGGAACATTCACAAGATTGTTCCAGTGAGCTACTGGATCAATAACTGGTAAGAAAACACAGTCACATTCCCAGGGAGCATACATTATTGAAACAATAACTGATAAGAAAACATAATCACAAACCGATGGAGCATAATTATTTAAACAATAACTGGTAAGAAAACACAGTCATAATCCCAGGGAGCAATTAATTGAAACAAGAACTGGTAAGAAAACATAATCACAAACCGATGAAGCATACATTATTGAAACAATAACTGATAAGAAAACATAGTCACAAACCGATGAAGCATACATTATTGAAACAATAACTGATAAGAAAACACAGACATAATCCCAGGGAGCATACATTATTGAAACAATAACTGATAAGAAAACATAGTCACAAACCGATGGAGCATACATTATTGAAACAATAACTGATAAGAAAACATGGTCACAAACCGATGGAGCATACATTATTGAAACAATAACTGATAAGAAAACATGGTCACAAACCGATGAAGCATACATTATTGAAACAATAACTGATAAGAAAACATAGTCACAAACCGATGGAGCATACATTATTGAAACAATAACTGATAAGAAAACATGGTCACAAACCGATGGAGCATACATTATTGAAACAATAACTGATAAGAAAACACCGTTCCAAATCCAGGGAGCATACATTATTGAAACAATAACTAGTAAGAAAACACAGTCCCAAACTCAGGAAGCTGACATTATTGAAAAGTTAACTGGTAAGAAAACACATTCACAAACCCAGGGATCATACATTATTGAAACAATAACTGATAAAAAAAAACACGGTCTCAAAGCCATTGAGCACACATTATAGAAACAATAATTGATAAGAAAACATAGTCACAAACCCAAGAAGCAAACTTTGTTGAAACAATACTGATAAGAAAACATAGTTACAAACCCAAGAAGCAAACTCTGTTGAAACAATAACTGATAAGAAAACATAGTCACAAACCCAAGAAGCAAACTCTGTTGAAACAATAACTGATAAGAAAACATAGTTACAAACCCAAGAAGCAAACTCTGTTGAAACAATAACTGTTGACAAAATAGTCACACATCCGAATAGATGTTATCTTGGCAGACCCGTCTCTCAAGTAAGAAAACTAAATTAAGTTTAAATATACAATCCTTGGCTGCATGGCCGCTTTCTTCTTCTATCTTTTAGCTCCCAGTGGAGCATAGGTCTTCAACAAACACTTTCCAAGTCGTTCTGTTTTTTGTAATTCTTTTAAGATCATTCCATGTCTTCCCCATCATCTTCATCTCTGCTTCGATCTGTCTTCTCCAAAAATTCCTTGGTCTTCCTCTTTGTCTTTTCCCCTGGGGATTCCAAAAAAGGGCCTGTTGTGTAATACTCTCAGTTGGCTTCCGTAGTGTGTGTCATATCCATCGCCATCTCTTTATCCACTGGTATTTGACCGGTACATGTCCATAATTCCATGTTAGTGACTTTGTCCTGCCATGGCCGCTTTAATTTGCAAAAATTATTTACAAGGAAAGAAAATTGTTAACTACAAAGAACTGTTGCATTGCGAGATGGTCAATAACAAAAGATAAAAAACATGCTTCAAGTACGATGAAGGGAGCCACAATGTAGGGAGCAAGGTTATGATGTAACGCAAAATACCGAGTGAAATAAATAAAGTAAAGACGTGGCTTTGACATCACGGCCATGTTATCGTGGGTTTATTTCTTGATCACTTCAATGAGTTTGGTTCTCTTGTTAAAAATTAACACTTTTTTTCTATTAAATATAAGAAAATTTGTAACAGGAAGATGAAGCTCTTGTATGCCAAAACTTGTAACTGTGTGCTATGAGGTCGAATCAAATTGTTGTCCTTCTGGATAGAACTGTATACGATTGGACAGGCTTAATTAACCTGGTTACGAGTATAAGATGTATAAGTTGAGGAAGATACTATGCAATCCATTTTTCATACATAGAAACAATAAAAAGAGTTTTTAAATGTTATGGTGAGCCAGTCTTAACATATGGATGTGAATTATGGACAAGAAGGACTACAGACAAGAAAATCTTGGAGTCTGTAGTAATGTGGTTTTACAGAAGAATGTTGAGAATACCATGGACAGCTAAAAAGAGTAATGAAAATGTCCTGAAAGAGGTCAAAGAAAAAAGAGAGCTAATTTCCAATATTATGAAGAAACAATCATCATTTTTTGGCCATGTAATGAGAAGAGAAGAACTGGAATATATTGTAACAACTGGAAAAATTGAGGGACGAAGGGATAGAGGGAAACAAAGAGATAAAATACCAGACAGCTTAAGAGAATGGCTTGGCAGAAGGTCAACAACAGAAATGATAAATAATTGTCGAGATCTAAAGTTGTGGAGAGACATGATCACTTACGCCAACAGGACCGGTACTTGATGATGATGTTGTGGAAATAGGTACATGACCTGCAGTGCAGAAGAATATCCTGTAGATATCGAAGAGGATTTAAACACGACCAGGTTGTCCTTGGACTGCCTCTCGATTGACTTTCACCCCTCGTCTTTTCTTTGAATGCACTGCAAGGGAGTTCCTGTTATTATTTCTCCACCTCCCCTAGTAATGTGAGCTATCTAGCTCCAACGACTTCATGGATTGGATGTTTTTTCTAGACCAAATGTGCACAACAATTCTAGAATCGCATTTCATAAATCCAGAAATTCCTGATATAAAAACAAGCATCTCTAAAGAAGTTCGTCTACTGATTGGTCCAGTCCTGCACTGATTGGTCGTGCCATGCGCTGATTGGTCCAGTCCTGCACTGATTGTTTCTGTCATGTAATGATTGTTTCTGTCCTGCAATGATTGTTCCTGTCCTGCACTGATTGTTCCTGTCCTGCACTGATTGTTTCTGTCATGTAATGATTGTTTCTGTCATGTAATGATTGTTTCTGTCATGTAATGATTGTTCCTGTCCTGCACTGATTGTTTCTGTCATGTAATGATTGTTTCTGTCATGTAATGATTGTTCCTGTCCTGCACTGATTGTTCCTGTCTTGAACTGATTGTTCCTGTCTTGAACTGATTGGTCCTGTCTTGAACTGATTGTTCCTGTCCTGCACTGATTGTTTCTGTCATGTAATGATTGTTTCTGTCATGTAATGATTGTTCCTGCCCTGCACTGATTGTTCCTGTCCTGCACTGATTGTTCCTGTCTTGAACTGATTGTTCCTGTCTTGAACTGATTGTTCCTGTCTTGAACTGATTGTTCCTGTCTTGAACTGATTGTTCCTGTCTTGAACTGATTGTTCCTGTCTTGAACTGATTGTTCCTGTCTTGAACTGATTGTTCCTGTCTTGAACTGATTGTTCCTGTCTTGAACTGATTGTTCCTGTCCTGCACTGATTGTTCCTGTCCTGCACTGATTGTTCCTGTCTTGAACTGATTGTTCCTGTCTTGAACTGATTGTTCCTGTCTTGAACTGATTGTTCCTGTCTTGAACTGATTGTTCCTGTCTTGAACTGATTGTTCCTGTCTTGAACTGATTGATCCTGCCCTGAAATTATTGTTCCTGCCTTGAACTGATTGTTCCTGTCCTGCAATTATTGTTCCTGTCCTGCAATTATTGTTCCTTTCTTGCAATTATTGTTCCTGTCCGGCACTGATTGTTCCTGTCCTGCAATTATTGTTCCTGTCCTGCACTGATTGTTCCTGTCCTGCAATTATTGTTCCTGTCCGGCACTGATTGTTCCTGTCCTGCAATTATTGTTCCTGTCCTGCAATTATTGTTCCTGTCCGGCACTGATTGTTCCTGTCCTGCACTGATTGTTCCTGTCCTGCAATTATTGTTCCTGTCCTGCAATTATTGTTCCTGTCCGGCACTGATTGGTCCTGTCCTGCACTGATTGTTCCTGTCCTGCAATTATTGTTCCTGTCCTGCAATTATTGTTCCTGTCCGGCACTGATTGTTCCTGTCCTGCAATTATTGTTCCTGTCCTGCACTGATTGATCCTGTCCTGCAATTATTGTTCCTGTCCTGCACTGATTGTTCCTGTCCTGCAATTATTGTTCCTGTCCTGCAATTATTGATCCTGTCCTGCAATTATTGTTCCTGTCCTGCAATTATTGATCCTGTCCTGCAATTATTGATCCTGTCCTGCAATTATTGATCCTGTCCTGCAATTATTGTTCCTGTCCTGCAATTATTGATCCTGTCCTGCAATTATTGATCCTGTCCTGCAATTATTGATCCTGTCCTGCAATTATTGTTCCTGTCCTGCAATTATTGCTCCTGTCCTGCAATTATTATTCCTGTCCTGCAATTATTGTTCCTGTCCTGCAATTATTGATCCTGTCCTGCAATTATTATTCCTGTCCTGCAATTATTGTTCCTGTCCTGCAATTATTGATCCTGTCCTGCAATTATTGTTCCTGTCCTGCAATTATTGTTCCTGTCCTGCACTGATTGTTCCTGTCCTGCACTGATTGTTCCTGTCCTGCAATTATTATTCCTGTCCTGCAATTATTGTTCCTGTCCTGCAATTATTGTTCCTGTCCTGCAATTATTGTTCCTGTCCTGCACTGATTGGTCCAGTCCTGTAATGATGGGTCCTGTCCTGCAATAATTGTTCCTGTCCTGCACTGGTTATTCCTGTCCTGCAATTATTGTTCCTGTCCTGCAATGATTGTTCCTGTCCTGCACTGATTGTTCCTGTTCTGCACTGATTGTTCCTGTCTGGTACGTTATGATAATTTTCTTTTTACTTAGATAGTGTTTGCTTTACCTCTCTTGTTGAAACTTCATGGAAAGCTATAAAAACGAATTAGGACATTGTCAAAGAGGCCAACTCAAAAAGGAAGCTCCTAAAAACGTCAGAAAGAAAAAAATCGGTTATTTTTGGGCCCATCAAGAAAAGAGGAAAGTTAGAATACTTGGTTACAACTGGCAAAATATAAGGAAAGAATATCGCTAATGACAAAGAGAGATAATAGATAGCTATAGAATAGTAGAGAATATAGATAGTAAAGAGATACTAGATAGCTTGGTGTCATGGCATGAAAACAGCCAATAACAGAATGTATACGATGCACGATGCACGTTGGATAGAAAATTGTTGACGGATATGATCGCCTACACCAACCGGTATGGCACGTGATGATGATGACGAGTAGTTGCTCAATGGTGGACAAATGTAGGTAGAACATATATATTCAAAAAGATTCAGAATATTAAGATCAGCAGTCAGATTGTCATTTTTTGTTTGTTTGGCAAAATACTATTTATATGTACGTAGAGAGACAGAGAGAGAGAGAGAGAGAGAGAGAGTTAGAGAGAGAGAGTGAGAGAGGCAGAGAGTTAGAGAGAGAGTGAGAGAGAGATGCACCATGAAACAATTTGATAATCGGGGATGGTTTCTCTTCGAGCAAATATGTGGACATTTATATTCTTTATACATTAAAGTTGTCGAGTATGAGGAGAGAGGCAGAGATATAGGAAGAGAGACAGAGATATAGGGAGAGAGGAAGATATATAGGGAGAGAGGAAGATATATAGGGAGAGAGGAAGATATATAGGGAGAGAGAGAGATATATAGGGAGAGAGACAGAGATATATAGGGAGAGAGACAGATATATAGGGAGAGAGACAGAGATATATAGGGAGAGAGACAGAGACATAGGGAGAGAGACAGAGATATAGGGAGAGAGACAGAGACATAGGGAGAGAGACAGAGATATAGGAAGAGAGGAAGATATATAGGGAGAGAGAGAGACAGAGACATAGGGAGAGAGACAGAGATATATAGGGAGAGAGACAGAGATATAGGGAGAGAGACAGAGATATAGAGAGGGAGAAAGAGATATAGGGAGAGAGACAGAGATATAATGAGAGAGAAAGAGATATAGGGAGAGAGAGAGACAGAGATATAGGGAGAGAGGAAGATATATAGGGAGAGAGAGAGACAGAGATATAGGGAGAGAGGAAGATATATAGGGAGAGAGAGAGACAGAGATATAGGGAGAGAGGAAGATATATAGGGAGAGAGAGAGACAGAGATATAGGGAGAGAGGAAGATATATAGGGAGAGAGAGAGACAGAGATATAGGGAGAGAGACAGAGACATAGGGAGAGAGACAGAGATATATAGGGAGAGAGACAGAGATATAGGGAGAGAGACAGAGATATAGAGAGGGAGAAAGAGATATAGGGAGAGAGACAGAGATATAGGGAGAGAGAAAGAGATATAGGGAGAGAGACAGCGATATAGGGAGAAAGACAACGATATAGGGAGGGAGAAAGAGATATAGGGAGAGAGACAGAGATATAGGGAGAGAGACAGAGACATATGGAGAGAAACAGAGATATCGGTAGAGAGACAGAGATATAGGGAGAGAGACAGATATAGAGGGGGAGAAAGAGATATAGGGAGAGAGACAGAGATATAGGGAGAGAGACAGAGATATAGGGAGAGAGGAAGATATATAGGGAGAGAGAGAGACAGAGATATAGGGAGAGAGACAGAGATATATAGGGAGAGAGACAGAGATATAGGGAGAGAGGAAGATATATAGGGAGAGAGAGAGACAGAGATATAGGGAGAGAGACAGAGATATAGGAAGAGAGGAAGATATATAGGGAGAGAGAGAGACAGAGATATAGGGAGAGAGACAGAGATATATAGGGAGAGAGACAGAGATATAGGGAGAGAGGAAGATATATAGGGAGAGAGAGAGACAGAGATATAGGGAGAGAGACAGAGACATAGGGAGAGAGACAGAGATATATAGGGAGAGAGACAGAGATATAGGGAGAGAGGAAGATATATAGGGAGAGAGAGAGACAGAGATATAGGGAGAGAGGAAGATATATAGGGAGAGAGAGAGACAGAGATATAGGGAGAGAGGAAGATATATAGGGAGAGAGAGAGACAGAGATATAGGGAGAGAGGAAGATATATAGGGAGAGAGAGAGACAGAGATATAGGGAGAGAGGAAGATATATAGGAGAGAGAGAGACAGAGATATAGGGAGAGAGACAGAGACATAGGGAGAGAGACAGAGATATATAGGGAGAGAGACAGAGATATAGGGAGAGAGACAGAGATATAGAGAGGGAGAAAGAGATATAGGGAGAGAGACAGAGATATAGGGAGAGAGAAAGAGATATAGGGAGAGAGACAGCGATATAGGGAGAAAGACAACGATATAGGGAGGGAGAAAGAGATATAGGGAGAGAGACAGAGATATAGGGAGAGAGACAGAGACATATGGAGAGAAACAGAGATATCGGTAGAGAGACAGAGATATAGGGAGAGAGACAGATATAGAGGGGGAGAAAGAGATATAGGGAGAGAGACAGAGATATAGGGAGAGAGACAGAGATATAGGGAGAGAGAAAGAGATATCGGGAGAGAGACAGCGATATAGGGGAGAGACAGAGACATAGGGAGAGAAACAGAGATTTAGGAAGAGAGACAGAGATATCGGGAGAGAGACAGAGATATCGGGAAAGAGACAGAGATATAGGGAGAGAGACAGAGATATAGGGAGAGAGAAAGAGATATCGGGAGAGAGAAAGAGATATAGGGAGAGAGACAGAGATATAGGAAGAGAGAAAGAAATATCGGGAGAGAGAAAGAGATATAGGGAGAGAGACAGCGATATAGGGGAGAGACAGAGATAAAGGGAGAGACAGAAATATCGGGAGAGAGACAGAGATATAGGGAGAGAGACAGAGATATAGGGAGAGAGACAGAGATATAGGGAGAGAGACAGAGATATAGGGAGAGAGACAGTGATATTGGGAGAGAGAGGGTGACTAAGGACATAACGAGTACATTTAAGACAAGACCTCGAACACACTTCCTCCTGTTGTATACCAAGCTTGTGGAATATTTATAATGAACATTTTTCCGGTCTTTGTTCACATAATCGAATTTTTTGCGCGTGTCGTCAACATGCTGATACAACTGTGAATGCACATCTGGTCACAAATGTGTGACAGTTATTTGTAAGAGTCACTACACAAAAACTATTTGTCCCTTATACTTTAGATATCTTTTATGATTTCCTCATTTTAGAAAGATACTAAACACATTATTCTTTCATAATACATTCTATCTAATGATAGTAAGTTTCATTTTTATAAAAATGAAAACAAACATATGTTGCAGAAAAGGTAATATTTTACACAGAAAAGTGTCAGATTAGTTAATATATGAAACTATTTTTGTCTCATTAATATTAAACTATAATAAAACAACACAAATACTAAAGTTAATTAATCACTCATATAAAGGTAAGCTCACATAATACCAATGAATGCTGGGAAATGTTATATACTCAGTGCTTCCTCACCATTAAGTAAGTAGCATATTCTTTTACAGGTTATTACCCCAGCCTTTTTTGACTGTGTAATTGTCTAGGCATTATACAGCAGTGGGTACCAGGGTAACACTCTGGGAAGGTGAGGAATGCCGTCTCGCATCGTGAGTTTCAATGTTTGAAGCAACACTATCCAGAAGTCTCCGAACACTTCTGGATAGGCAGCCGAGCACACATGGGTGAAAACTCGCGTGCTAAGACGTCGATTCAAGTCTCGTACTTTACTTTTACTTTACTCTACTTTACTTTACTTTACTTTACTCTACTTTACTTTACATTACTTTACTTTACTTTACTTAACTTTGGTCAGTTGAGGGAATACATCTGGAGACAGTCCAGAGCTACAACTACCTGGGACATATTATAACCAATGATGGAAAATGCAAAACTGAAATAAACAAAAGAATAGGTATGGCAAAAAGTAATTTTAATGCCATGAAAAATATACTAACAACAAAACAAATATCAACAGGGCTGAAACTAAGAATGGCAAAATGTTACGTCTTCTCAATATTCCTGTATGGTGCAGAAACATGGACATTAGACAAGAAAACAGAACAGAAAATTGAAGCCTTTGAAATGTGGATTTATAGAAGAATAGGTAGAATTGGATGGAAACAAAAGATAACGATGAAGTTTTAAAACAACTGAAAATAAAAAGAGAACTACTAAATACAATTAAGACAAGACAAATGAAATTTTTGGGGCATGTTAAAAGACACAACAGCCTACTAAAAGTAATATTGGAAGGAAAAACACAAGGTAAAAGAGGCAGAGGCAGACCAAGACTAACATGGACGAGTAACATCAAAATATGGACAAGTCAATCTATGTCAGCCTGTACCATCAAAGCAAGAAACAGAGTAGAATGGCGATCCATGGTAGCCAACCTTCGTTGCGGAGAAGGCACGCGATAATGATGATGACTTAACTTTACTTTACTGTAGTGGTTTGCCATTGCCTTCTAACAGTTGGCACGATCATGAAGACGGTATTCCCACTATTCGCGATTTCTTAAAAAAAAAACCGTGCTGAAAAATGTTTAGGGTTATCATTAAAATACTATTATAAGAACACAACAAGCAACTGAGCCCACCTTTATTAACGTGGGGTAAACATCACTCTGATTAACTGCAAAGATCTAGATAAATTGAATGACGATTTTGACACTGAACCCAATTATCCTTTTTAAATGGAGATATCAACTGTTTATTAATGATATTTTAGTTGTTTTCTTTATTTAAAAAAATAGAACCAGCATATATCTCACGAATTGTGCATGTAAGATGAATAAATAAATTAACGACACGTGTAAAGTAACATTTGGGGTTTAAAATGGAGTTTTCAAACATAAAAGTGTTCAATTTGTTAACACTCGAAGTTATTCATATTAGAAAGTTTTTAATTTATTAACATTCGCAGTATTTCATACCAGAAAGTTTTTAGTTTATTAACATTCGCAGTATTTCTATCTAGAAAGTTTTTAGTTTATTAACATTCAAAGTATTTCACACCAGAAATTTTTTAGTTTATTAACATTCAAAGTATTTCATACTAGAAAGTTTTTAGTTTATTAACATTCAAAGTATTTCATACCAGAAAGTTTTTAGTTTATTAACATTCGCAGTATTTCATACCAGAAAGTTTTTAGCTTATTAACATTCGCAGTATTTCATACCAGAAAGTTTTTAGTTTATTAACATTCGCAGTATTTCATACCAGAAAGTTTTTAGTTTATTAACATTCAAAGTATTTCATACCAGAAAGTTTTTAGTTTATTAACATTCAAAGTATTTCATACCAGAATAGTTTTTAGTTTATTAACATTCGCAGTATTTCATACCAGAACGTTTTTAGTTTATTAACAATCGCAGTATTTCATACCAGAAAGTTTTTAGTATCTTAACATTCAAAGTATTTCATACCAGAAAGTGCCAAAATTGTTAACATTCAAAGTGCAATTTCTCGTGAAAGCTACACCATTAGAACATCGCTACCAAACAAGGATAATAATGCATGCGACAAAATGCACGTTTGATAGTGTGGTCGCAAATTGGAACAACATCCAAATTATACTAGCCGTGGGAGTTAATAGAATGTTATAGACTCAGAGTATTTTCACCATAAAAAGAATTGTTTGGTATTTTTCTCGAAAATATCCTGAAAATATATATGTACTAGAAAGATGCCCTGAACATTTATTAGGATCTTTCATCAATATACTGCGACATATATTTACGTACTTTCATCAGTATACCCTGAAAATGTATTAGGTACTTCCACCAATGGTTATCTGATTCAAATGTTCACCTGGACAATTGTTAGGTCCTTTTATCAATAAACCCTAAACAATATTTAGATACTTTCATCAATACACCCTAAACAATATTTAGATACTTTCATCAATTTACCCTGAACAATTTTAAGGTATTTTCATAAATATACCCTAAACAATATTTAGATACTTTCATCAATTTACCCTGAACAATTTTAAGGTAATTTCATCAATATACCCTGAACAATATTTAGATACTTTCATCAATTTACCCTGAACAATTTTAAGGTATTTTCATCAATATACCCTGAACAATATTTAGGTACTTCCATCGATTTACCCTGCACAATTGTAAGGTACTTTCATCAATTTACCCTGAACAATATTTAGATACTTTCATCAAAATACCCTAAACAATTGTTAGAGTAAAATCCAAATTACAGCTGTTAAAATAAGCAGCCGTGGAATGAAAGAGTGACTTTCATACAAAGAACGCGAAGTTACCCAAACACGAAGAGGAACATAAACTACTCACCACAATCGTCACACGACGTGGTTGCTTAACTGATCGTGACGCACATTTAGTTCAGCAGGTAAAAATAAATGTGTACTCACTCAGGAACAGACTTTCATTTATTTAACCGGTTAGTGAGGGGGCAGTTATTGCTGTACTTGACAGTACGACCATAAAGTGCACGTGTTATTCTGTTTGGTTATTCATTGGTCGATTTGTCTAATTAAACGTGATGGTAGCGACCCGCACTTCGGGGTTATGTCTTTTTTCCCTCCTGATCTATTATGCAGATCATTTCCTTTCTTTAGATGTCTGTTTTATTTTATTTGTTTTTGCGAAAGTTGTTTTTAGAAATGTAATTGAGCTCATTCTATATCTTTCTAACTTTTTTTTCGCTACCGATTGCACACTGAATATATTATCCACCCTTACTTATGAATTCGATGCATTTGAGATGCATTTGAGATGCATTTGAGATGCATTTGATAATAAATGCCTGAGGAAAATGTTTTGTGTACTAGGGAATGAGTTCAAGACAAGTGCAGAAATAAGAGAAATAACACAGCATCAAGAAAAAAATATGTAAAATTAGCAAGAGAAGGTGGTCATGTGTTGGCCATGTGATAAGAAGGGACAGCAAAATAATTTTAATGCGGCCTTCAAATGGGAAATAGAGGGTACAAGAAAAATAGGCCGACCTAGAGAAATAGTAAAAAGAACACTGAGGTGAGATGCAACAATGCAGGCATCAGCTCACTCGTCGAGATTGAGCAACTCGCCAAGAACAGGGATATGTAGCTAAACACTGTGCAGGTCCTGTATGAGGTCTGACAGTTGTGAGAATTTCTAGCCTATGTGCCGTATTCGACTCGACAGGACAATAGGTGGATGGATACATGCATGGATGGATGGATGGATAGACGGATAGACATACAAATAGACAAATAGACAAACAGACATACAGACAGACAAATGGATGGGTAGAAGGATGAGATAGATAGATAGATAGATAGATAGATAGATAGATAGATAGATAGATAGATAGATAGATAGATAGATAGATAGATAGATAGATAGATAGATAGATAGATAGATAGATAGATAGATAGATAGATAGATAGATCGCACACACAGTGTCTCTATCCCTTTCTCTTTCTCTCAAATAATCAGGAATTTACTCTACTTTTACTATTTTTGTCTGTCGTTCTCTCGTTTATACTATCTCTCATTCTATCATTCTTTCTCTCCTATTGTTTATCATGTCTTTCGCTTTTTTCAGTTCATATTTTTCACGCTCACTCTTTCTTTCTCTCTATTTATGTTAATGTTTTTCAATTTTGCTGTCACTCGCTCTCTCTCTCTCTCTCCCTCTACCTCTCTCAATCTATTTATAATGTTCACATTAATTTTCACTTGCTCTTTCTTCTTTCTAAGCTCAAGCTATCACTCTTTTTTGTCACTTATTCCTATTTTCTGTCTATCACTCTTTTTTGTCACTTATTCCTATTCTCTGTATATCACTCTATCCTATTCTGTCTCTCTAATCTTCAGTATTTTACTATCTACCTACAAATCATTTTGCTTTTCTGTTTGTCGTTTAAGTTTTATGCTTGTCTGTCTCTTTCTCTCTCTCTCTCTCTCTCTCTCTCTCTCTCTCTCTCTCTCTCTCTCACACACACAGATCTGCATATAAAGAAATGTGTAGTCCCAATATCTCACTGGTTATATACATCTCCAACCCGTCCTCTCTGACGTCACTTTGAAATTGTTCAATGACCAGTAAATGACCTGAGAGTGGTCATCGATTAATATGTAACTGCTCGCGTCAGGATCGACAAACAACTGAGCTGGTCCACACCCTACTCCACCTCCAAGCGGTGCTTCTGAAAACAGACTAACCAGTCTGATCAAGTGAGTAGAGATCTAAGAAGAATGACACTTCGGTAATTATAAATATCGTTGTGAGGTTGGTCGAAAGATCATTTATTACAAACTAGTTGCAAACAACAACATAGCGTATCTACGCCGAATTAACGTCCTCTAAAAAAAAGTCCGGATGATGAGGATGACTTTAGTCGTCGTCGGAAGAATGCCAGGTTAGGGTGAACGGGAAAGAAATTATTGTGAAGCTTGGCTTCACGTGGTTATGATGTCAGAAATGTATTTCTATTTACTGCAAAGTTTGTATTCAAAATACTAAAGAAGCTTTACTTCACCCCTGTTGTATAACAAATACTAATACAGCTTTACTTCACCTCTCTTGTGTAACAAATACTAACACAGCTTTACTACACCCCTGTTGTATAACAAATACTAACACAGCTTTACTTCACCCCTGTTGTATAACAAATACTAACACAGCTTTACTTCACCCCTGTTGTATAACAAATACTAACACAGCTTTACTTCACCCCTGTTGTATAACAAATACTAACATAGCTTTATTATACCCCTGTTCTATAATAAACATTAACACAGCTTTACTTCACCTCTGTTCTGTAACAAATACTAAAACAGCTTTACTTCAACCCTGTTCTATAACAAACACTAACACAGCTTTACCTCGACCCTGTTCTGTAAAAATACTAAAACAGCTTTACTTCACCGCTGTTCTATAAAAATAATAGCACAGCATTACCCCTGTTGTAAAACTATACTTTCATAGATTTACTTCAGTTTATGTCAATGCTCTATAACATATACTGACATTGCTTTACATCAATCTATGTCCCTGTTTTATAACATATTCTGAAATAGCTTTACATCAATCTATGTCACTGTTCTATAACATATTCTGAAATAGCTTTACATCAATCTATGTCCCTATTCTATAACATATTCTAACATAGCTTTACATCAATCTATGTCACTGTTCTATAACATATTCTGACATAGCTTTACATCAATCTATGTCCCTATTCTATAACATATTCTGACATAGCTTTACATCAATCTATGCCTCTGTTCTATAACATGTTCTGACATATCTTTACATCAATCTATGTCCCTGTTCTATAACATTTTCTAACATAGCTTTACATCAATCTATGTCCCTGTTCTATAACATATTCTGACATAGCTGTACATCAATCTATGTCCCTGTTCTATAACATATTCTGACATAGCTGTACATCAATCTATGTCCCTGTTCTATAACATATTCTGACATAGCTGTACATCAATCTATGTCCCTGTTCTATAACATATTCTGACATAGCTGTACATCAATCTATGTCCCTGTTCTATAACATATTCTGACATAGCTGTACATCAATCTATGTCCCTGTTCTATAACATATTCTGACATAGCTGTACATCAATCTATGTCCCTGTTCTATAACATATTCTGACATAGCTGTACATCAATCTATGTCCCTGTTCTATAACATATTCTGACATAGCTGTACATCAATCTATGTCCCTGTTCTATAACATATTCTGACATAGCTGTACATCAATCTATGTCCCTGTTCTATAACATATTCTGACATAGCTGTACATCAATCTATGTCCCTGTTTTATAACATATGCTAACTCTTTATCAGTTTATGCAACCAGCCAGCTTGTTCCCTCAATGACGTATCAATTACGACATATACATAGATTCCCAACAGCTTTCAGACCACCAAGTATCCATTCCATCCACTCATTATCCTGACCATCCATGATGAACAATCGGAATCGTTGACCCGATAACATCGCTGCTTAATGTCGTAACACAAAAACACTTGAGGGCTGAAGTTACTGCATCAATCTCGTTATTAAAAGGGAACGTTATTAATGCAATCAAGATTGTGCCAGTTTGAGCAAAAATTCCGTTCACTGTAATGATCAGTCAGATTAATGTAGAAACTAAATGTACTTGATAGGGACATCTATGTTTAGTAATATATTCGTTTTTTAGTTGAACAAAGAAAAATCTGGCAGGATAGGAAAACTTAGAAAAAAAAAAAACTGTATATAGAGTTTTGCAATAGAAGAGAATCCGAACGTCAGAAGCTTTCCAGTCGAACAAGTGGTCTGCTCTTTGGTTTCCTTACAAATAATCATAGGGGATACAACTAATATGCGTTGTCACAAGTGATAATAGCAACTCATATTTCGTCTTAGTTATCACAGATAGTAGGTATAACAAAACTTATTTCTTGTTCTTCCTTGTCACAGGTAGCAGATATCGTCATTATCATCATCATCATCATCATCATCATCAAGTATTATGCCTGCTGGCGTAGGTGATCATGTCTCTCCACAACTTTTGATCTCGACAGTTATTTATGATTTCTGTTGTTGACCTTCTGGCAAGCCATTCTTTTAAGCTGTCTGGTATGTTTTCTTTTTGCTTTCCTCCATCATTTCGTTCCTCAATTTAATTTTCACAGTTGTTACGATATGTTTCAGTTGTTCTCTTCTTATTACATGGCCAGAAACTGATGATTGTTTCTTCCTAATATTGGAAATTCGCTCTCCTTTTGCTTAGGTCACTTTCATGACGTTTTCATTACTCTTCTTAGCTGTTCTTTGCCCCGGACAGAAAATATAGAAAAATATACTTCTTTGTTGCCCTATTTGCCAACTATCTGCCAACACATATTTCTTCTCTATCGTTGTTCCAGCTAGCAAATATAGCAACACATACTTCTTCTTTGTTCCATGTAGCAAATATAGCAACACATATTTCTTCTTCTTTGTTCCAGGTAGCAAATATAGCAACACATATTTCTTCTCTGTCGTTGTTCCAGCTAGCAAATATAGCAACACATACTGCTTCCATTTTGTTCCAGGTAGCAAATATAGCAACACATATTTCTTCTTCTTCGTTGTCCAGCTAGCAAATATAGCAACACATATTTCTTCTTCTTCGTTGTCCAGCTAGAAAATATAGCAACACATATTTCTTCTCTATCGTTGTTCCAGCTAGCAAATATAGCAACACATATTTCTTCTTCTTCTTTGTTCCAGGAAGCAAATATAGCAACACATTTCTTCTTATTCTTTGTTCCAGGAAGCAAGTATTGCAACACATATTTCTTCTTCTTTGTTCCAGCTAGCAAATATAGCAACATATACTTCTTCTCCTAAGTAAAAAATCTATATAACGTTGAAGTAGAAGCTCTATTTAACGTTGAAGTAGAAGCTCTATATAACGTTGAAGTAGAAACTCTAAATAACTCTCAAGTATGTTTAGCCTGGGTAACAACTCGAATATTTGGATAAAATATATGGCAAATATATCACAATCACAATTACAAATTGACTTATAATGTGCGACTAATCATCGGAACTTCAGTTGCGTAGTTATCAGCTTGCTAGCGTAATGATAAGGTAGATTGAGTTCAGTACCAGCTGAACAATATATAGTCAAAATAGATGAAAGAGGAATCTCTTTTGCGTTTAGTTGGGTGTGCTACTAAATTGTTTAGGTGGGTGTGCTATTAAATTGTTTAGGTGGGTGTGCTATTAAATTGTTTAGGTGTGTGTGCTATTAAATTGTTTAGTTGTATGGTTGGGTGTGGTATTAAATTTTTTAGTTGGGTGGGTGTGGTATTTATTTGTTGAGTTAGGTGGGGTATTAAATTGTTTAATTGGGTGGGTGTGGTATTAAATTGTTTAGTTGGGTGGATAGGGTATTACATTATTTAGTTGGGTGGGTGGGTGGGTGGGTATTAAATTGTTTAGTTGGGTGAGTGGGGCATTAAATTGTTTAGTTGGGTGGGTGGAGTATTAAATTGTTTAGTTGGGTGGGGTATTAAATTGTTTAGTTGGGTGGATGGGGTATTACAATTTTTAATTGGGTGAGTGGGGTATTAAATTGTTTAGTTGCGTGGGTGGGGTGTTAAATTGTTTAATTGGGTGGTGGGATATTAAATTGTTTATTTGGGTGGGGTATTAAATTGTTCAGTTGGCGTGGGTATTAAATTGTTTAGTTGGGTGAGTGGGGTATTAAATTGTTTAGTTGGGTGGGTGGAGTATTAAATTGTTTAGTTGGGTGGGGTATTAAATTGTTTAGTTGGGTGGATGGGGTATTACAATTTTTAATTATGTGGGTGGGGTATTAAATTGTTTAGTTGGGTGGGTGGAGTATTAAATTGTTTAGTTGGGTGGGGTATTAAATTGTTTAGTTGGGTGGATGGGGTATTACAATTTTTAATTGGGTGGGTGGGGTATAAAATTGTTTAATTGGGTGGGATGTTAAATTGTTTAATTGGGTGGGTGGGGTATTAGATTGTTTAGTTCGGTGGGTAGGGTATTAAATTGTGTAATTTGGTGTGGTATTAAATTGTCTAGCTAGGTGGGTGGGGAATTAAATTGTTTAATTAGATGGGGTATTACATTGTTTAGTTGGGTGGGTAGGGTATTAAATTGTTTATTGGGTGTGGTATTAAATTGTTAAGTTGGGTGGGGTATTAAATTGTTTAATTGGGTGGGGTAATAAATTGTTTAATTGGCTGGGGTATTAAATTGTTAAGTTGGATGGGGTATTAAATTGTTTAATTGGGTGGGGTATTAAATTGTTTAATTGGGTGGGGTATTAAATTGTTTAGTTGGGTGGGTGTGGTATTAAATTGTTTAATTGGGTGGGGTATTAAATTGTTTAGTTGGGTGGGTGTGGTATTAAATTGTTTAGTTGGGTGAGGTATTAAATTGTTTAATTGGGTGGATGTGGTATTAAATTGTTTAGTTGGGTGGGGTATTCAATTGTTTAATTGGGTGGGTGGGGTATTAAATTGTTTTTTTGGGTGGAGTATTAAATTGTTTAGTTGGGTGGAATGTTAATTTGTTTAATTGGGTGGGTGGGGTATTAGATTGTTTAGTTGGGTGGGTAGGGTATTAAATTGTTTAATTGGGTGGGATGTTAAATTGTTTAATTGGGTGGGTGGGGTATTAGATTGTTTAGTTGGGTGGGTAGGGTATTAAATTGTGTAATTTGGTGTGGTATTAAATTGTCTAGCTAGGTGGGTGGGATATTAAATTGTTTAGTTGGGTGGGTGGGGTATTAAATTATTTAGTTGGATGCGGCAATACATTTTTTATGTTGGTGTGGTATTAATCTGTTTATTTGGGTGTGGTATTAATTGTATAGTTGGGTGTAATATTAATTTGTTAGTTGGATGTGTTATTATTTTACTTATTTGGGTGTGATATTATTAACTCGTTATAAACTGAGTTGTACGCACAGCAATATTCCTTTTTGACAAATCAAGTTTTGTGAATGCGACCTTCCACCGGCTAGAGTTGATCTGCGTTTTACGTCACATTGAGTGCTGTTCATTACCTTTGTTGGAATTGCTTGACGCAAGTTATTTACATGTTCCAACTCATTAATGTGAACTCCTTCGTTAAGTCAGCCGCAGATTTATCTCTTTAGGGAATTTGCACCGTGTTTCGTTCGTTGCAGGCTGCATTCACTACAGTAATCAGTAATATATAGGCGCTGCCATTGTTGTGTGTGCTACGTCATAATCATGGCTCATCGTACATCCCAAGACCGGCCATATGCTAATCTTAAGGTCTGTTGTTTGATGTGCGACGGGGATAATCTGACGACTAACTGTGTTTTATATGTTCGGATTTGGAGTAAAAAATGATGTCTTAACATCATCAAGCGCTATGCTTTAAAAAAAAAAAATAAGACGATCATCATTT
>JAVIAB010000001.1:20462818-20602818 GCA_032433765.1 Megaustenia siamemsis
GAAAAAGGGGGGGGGGGGGAGGAAGTGGATTGGAAAAAAAATGGTATGGTAAAAGCTGTATGTCATTGATAGACGACACAAATGTGAACTACGTTTCGGCTAAATAGGCCTTCAGCAGGAACAAACAAGAAACGACACAAACACAATTATATTTAAATAAATAAAACTAATCCTACATAGCTAATTACTAATGAACATCTTACATCAACTAATGAACATCTTACATCAACTAATGAACATCTCACATCAACTAATGAACATCTCACATCAACTAATGAACATCTCACATCAACTAATGAACATCAATGAACTTATATTTTCATTACTAGTTAGCTATGTAGTAAAAAAAGTAAAGTAAAGTACCCCAGTCACGCCAAGTGGCGTATAGGGAAATATGGTGTTAGTGACCCTATATTTTACAGACCTTCAGCACATGATTTTTGGGGTAATGTGGTCGGTTACGCCCGTTAGCTATGTAGGATTAGTTTTATTTATTTATATAATTGTTTGTGTGTTGTTTGTTTGTTCCTGCTGAAGACATATTGAGTCGAAACGTCGTTGAAATGTGTGTCGTCTATCAATTACATAAAGCTTTTACCATACCATTTTTTAAATTTTGTTTCAATTCTTCTTCACATTTAGCTTTACTGCAGCTCACATTTGTATGCATTCATTTGTATTTCTTTGCGGTAACAGCTCTATTAAAACAATAACTTCTGGAATGACAGCCGGGCACAAATAAGCGAAAACTCGCTTGATAAGACGTCGATTCAAGTGTCATTTTTTACCTTTACTGCAACGAAACACTTTTACCATTTTATGCTGATATTTCCATTCAATCTCCTCTCTGACCAAAAACAGAATGGCTGAAGTCATAGTTCTCTACGACTGCCTTTGCTGCTATTTCTTAGATGAACTTCCGTAGTAACTGTTCCACACAGCGATTCTCTGTGCCTGTCTTGTTTTCTTTTACCAGATGGTTTCAGCGTGAATACTTACGGGGAAGTATATCTTCATTCAGTCTCAGCACATGACCGATGTATTTCCATGCGTTCTTATAAAGCTCGACACGCATTTTTGTTCAGATACTTCTTTTATCGGTTTGTTTGAAATGTATTATTTCCAGCGTATGCGTCAGCTACTACGTAGACATTTGTTTTTAAAGGCATTTAATTTCCTACCTAAAGTCTGGATAGATTTCCAACATTCACATCCATATGTTGGCATTGGTAACACACAGGAGTTTAGCAATCTTAAGTTTTGTCCGTTTACTGAGTACTTCTTGATGTAAGGTTGATTCAAAGTCGTGTAGAAGTAATTAGAAGCTACATTGTGGTTATTGTTATGGTGATAACATTTTGTACCTGCATCAGTTATTGAACAACATTTTAATATTTCCGCTCATGAGCTTTAACATACCACAACATCACTAGCAGAAAAATATGTCCACTAGAGCCTTCAAATGAGGCTACTTTAGTGTAAAGTGGAATTAATTACTCTTCAATCATTCTTTTTAAAATGAAGAACTTTAGCATTATCAAGAATCCTTTTCGCACTTTCACTTTTAAACGCTCAGGCCTAAACAAATATTCCACTTTTAGGAAGAAATAAGCTGCAGTGCAAGGCATATTTAATGTGAGCATTGATTATATGCAATAGAGACATAGTGAGGTTATTCGGCATCCGCTGCAGAACGAGGACGCATCGATTGATAAAAGTACACTCAGGTGAGTGCACCATTATGGAATAAAATGTAGGGACAGGAAGAGGTGGGTGTATGCTGTGTTTGCAGACAAGGAAATGATACTATACTCAGTCCTTTTGTGGTGGTCCAAGTACAGTGAGGATTATTTTATGTTGACCTGTCTAAACGAAGATGTCTTTGACTGTCTGTCTAAAGACTTCTCGTCATCTAGCTATACTGTCTGTCTGTTTGTTGTACTGTCTGCCTATTGTATTACTATTGTGCTGCATAACATGTATTCTGTACTTTCTATCTGCTGTACTGTCTGTCTGCAGTACTAGACGTCTGCTGTGCTATCTGTCTGCTGTATTACATGTCTGCTGTACTGTTTGGCTGCAGTACTGTCTGTCTGCTGTATTACCTGTCTGCTGTATTTTATCTCTGCTGTACTGTTTGTCAGCTATATTGTCTCTCTGCCTTATTATCTGTCTGCTGTATTACATCTTTGCTGAATTATCTATCTGCTGAATTGTCTCTCTGCTGTATTACCTGTCTGCTGCATTGTCTCTCTGCTGTATTACATGTTTGCTGTACTCTCTGCCTGCTGCACTGTCTGTCAGCTTTATTGTCTGTCTGCTGTATTACAAGTTTGATGTACTCTCTGCCTGCTGCACTGTCTGTCAGCTTTATTGTCTGTCTGCTGTATTACAAGTTTGATGTACTCTCTGCCTGCTGCACTGTCTGTCAGCTTTATTGTCTGTCTGCTGTATTACAAGTTTGATGTACTCTCTGCCTGCTGCACTGTCTGTCAGCTTTATTGTCTGTCTGCTGTATTACAAGTTTGATGTACTCTCTGCCTGCTGCACTGTCTGTCAGCTTTATTGTCTGTCTGCTGTATTACAAGTTTGATGTACTCTCTGCCTGCTGCACTGTCTGTCAGCTTTATTGTCTGTCTGCTGTATTACAAGTTTGATGTACTCTCTGCCTGCTGCACTGTCTGTCAGCTTTATTGTCTGTCTGCTGTATTACAAGTTTGTTGAATTGTCTCTCTGCCCTATTACTTGTCTGCAGCATTGTCTCTCTCTCTCTCAATTAGTAGTGTCAATAGAGAGCCTTTAAATCTTTATTTCATCTTCTTATAAACTGCTTTTTGACCTTCTGAACGCTTAGAGGAAGTAATAGTGTCCTAATCTTCCTTCTTTAACTTCTTTACCTTTTTTCCTACCTCTTTTGTCTTTCACCATCGAGGAGAGATATAGTTTGCGGTCTTTTCTCGTTCTTTTTTACTTCTTCTACTGTTTTTTTTTCTTCAGGTAAATGAATTTAGTTAAAATAGGTAAATGAATTTAGTTAAGACAGGTAAATGAATTTAGTTAAAACAGATAAATGAATTTAATTACCAGGGAGCAATGATAGATGGTAAATGTACACCAGAGATGATATGCAGAAAAGATAAAAGCAGCTTTCCAAAAATTTAGGAAGATACTGTGCAATCCATTTTTGAAACAAGAAAAAACTTCTTAAATATTATGTAGAACCAGTCTTATCCTATAGATGAGAATCATGGACAATATGACAACTGACAATAAAATCACTGGAGGTTGTAGAATTGTGGTTTTACAGAAGAATGTTGAGAATACTATGGACAACTAAAGAGAGTAATGAAAACATTTTGAAATAGGCCAAAGCAAACAGAGAGCTAATGTCCAATATTAAGAAGAAAGAATCATCATTTTTTTAGCCATGTAATAAAAGAAGAGAACAAGTGGAATATATTGTGACAACTAGGAAAATTAAATTAAGGGTCGAAGATATAGAGGGAAACAAAGAGAAAAAATACAAGATAGTTAAAGAGAATGGCTAAGCATAAGGTCAACAACAGAAAGGATAAGTAAAATCAAGATCGAGATTTTTGGAGAAACATGATCACCTACGCCAGCAGGCATGATACTGGATGAAAGCTACAAACCCTCCAGCAGAATTCCGTTGATAGTGGAATGACATCGCAATCGTGACGTCAACTTCTAGGGTTAAATGCCAACGTATCAGCGAATCACCGCACTATTACATTGACACGACAAACATGTGCCCAAGGGCAAAGATTTGAGAATTACCGCACTATTACATTGACACGACAAACATGTGCCCAAGGGCCAAGATTTGAGAATCACCGCACTATTACATTGACACGACAAACATGTGCCCAAGGGCCAAGATTTGAGAATCACCGCACTATTACATTGACACGACAAACATGTGCCCAAAGGCAAAGATTTGAGAATCACCGCACTATTACATTGACACGACAAACATGTGCCCAAGGGCCAAGATTTGAGAATCACCGCACTATTACATTGACACGACAAACATGTGCCCAAGGGCCAAGATTTGAGAATCACCGCACTATTACATTGACACGACAAACATGTGCCCAAGGGCAAAGATTTGAGAATCACCGCACTATTACATTGACACGACAAACATGTGCCCAAGGGCAAAGATTTGAGAATCACCGCACTATTACATTGATAGGACAAACATGTGCCCAAAGGCAAAGATTTGAGAATCTCTGCACTATTACATTGACACGACAAACATGTGCCCAAGAGCAAAGATTTGAGAATCAACGCACTATTATATTGACACAAGACGCATGCGCTAGAGGCCACAGATTTGAGAATCATCGCACTATTACGTCGACACGACAAACAATTCAAACATGCCCCAGCTGCTCAACATCTTTCACCTGTTCCTCCCCCGCTGCCATTCTGTGGTCTACCTCACACCACAACATCAGAATGTAAAACCTCAGGCCATCAGGAAAAAAAAGCTCCTAAATTTCATTTTACAGCATTGCTGCAAATACTCACATCCCTACCGCAGCTACATCAGCCATGAACACATGTTATGTAAACAGTTTACCGATGAAGTTTACAACTGCTCAACTAGTGCTGCTCCTTTACCTTCTGTGAAACTTGTGATTTTAAATTCTTGGTTTATTTACTGGGTGGTTTCCGCGTAACTGCGTTCTAATATAAACGGTTTAATTTTGCTCGCAACGATCCCGCGCAAGTGCGTTCTAATATAAACGGTTTAATTTTCTCATAACGATCCCGCGCAAGTGCGTTCTAATATAAACGGGTTAATTTTCTCATAACGATCCACGCCTGACACACACACATATGCATACACACAAATATTCCATTTTACTAGTCGCGGGATGGCTCGACATGATTACATTAGGAAAGAAAACAGAAGATAATTAGAGGCAACAGAGAAGTGATTATAGAAACAAATGTTGAGAATGTCATGTGCAACATGGAAGATCATGAAGATGTCTCGACTAAAGTGAACATCGTTAACTTAGTAAACATCATCAGGAAGATAATCCAGCAGATACATTCTCACTTCGTTAATTATAGAAGCATCATCCTGAAATGTTCAGCAGATGAAATCTCACATCGTTAACTTTGAAAAAAATCGTTAGGGAATGTCCAACTGATCAAATTAAACACCTGTAACTTTGAAAACATCATTAAGAAATGCCCAGTTGTTCAACTCTAACTTTGCTAACTTTGAAAACATCATTAAGAAATGCCCAGTTGTTCAACTCTGACTTTGCTAACTTTGAAAACATCATTAAGAAATGCCCAGTTGTTCAACTCTGACTTTGCTAACTTTGAAAACATCATTAGCGAATGTCCAACTGATAAATTCCTCACCGGTAACTGTGAACATCATTAAGGGATACCCAGTTGATTAACTCTGACTTTGCTATCTGAGAACATTATTTGGGAATACTCATAACTCTTATATCAACACAATTCTCTGGAAGCACACCATGGACAAGAAAAAATCATGACGAAAAATTGATTTATAGAATCAATGTAGTAGGATCGTGTTATTAGTCCAGGTGGATTTTGAACAATTGAGAAGTAAATCTGGATATAAACCCAAGTAGGTATGGACTCGTTATTCTGTTTTGATATTTTTCATACGGGAGTCAACTTTAATTACAAACAGTTTCTCTTTTATAGAAAGTGGGAAAACAAAATACCAGGAAGCATTTTCCAACAGTTTATGTTTTATAGAAAGTGGGAAATCAAAATACAAGGAAGCAGTTTCAAACAGTTTCTGTTTTATAGAAAGTGGGAAAACAAAATACCAGGAAGCATTTTCAAACAGTTTATGTTTTATAGAAAGTGGAAAAACAAAATACCAGGAAGCAGTTTCAAACAGTTTCTGTTTTATAGAAAGTGGGAAAACAAAATACCAGAAGCAAATCAAACAAACGTGTGCGTAATGATGAAATGTGAACCGCAAGGTATAAAACACAATGCAACGTAATCCACAAATAAGCAAACGAAGGTGGGAGGAATGAATCTCTTGAAGAGGAAAATATTTTATGATACCTAAGACACAAACAGTCTATCGTTTTTGTATTATACAATAACAAATAACTTAAAGAAGATTGTAATAATGGGGAAAATAGAAGACTTTGAAATGGGGATCTGTAGAAAAATTGAAAGAATGAATGGAAGGTCAAGAAGACAAACAATGAAATTTTGAATCAGCTGAAAATGAAAAGAAGTATTACTTAACAATTCGAAAAAGACAACGAAATTACTTAGATATATGAAAAGACATAATACACTACTATATCATCATCATCATCAAGAACCGGGACTGCTGTCGTAGGTGATCATGTCTTTCCAACACTTTCGATCTCGGCGGCTATTTATCATTTCTGTTGTTGACCTTCTGCCAAGCCATTCTCTTAAGCAGTCTGTTATTTTTTTTTCTCTTTACTTCCCTCTATCTCTTCGTCCCTCATTTTTTCCAGTTGTTACAATATATTCAAGTTGTTCTCTTCTCATTACATGGCCAAAAAATTATGATTGTTTCTTCCTAATATTGGAAATTAGCTCTCTTTTTGCTTTGACCTCTCTCAGAACATCTTCATTACTCTTCTTAATTGTCAATGGTACTCTCAACATTCTTCTGTAAAACCACATTTCTACAGACTCCAGTGATTTTCTTGTCTGTTGTCCTATTGTCCATGATTCGCATCCATATGTTAAGACTGGCTCTACATAACATTTAAGAACTCTTTTTCTTCTTTCTATTGTCAAAAATGGAATGCATAGTATCTTCCTCATTTTTTGGAAAGCTGCTTTTGCCTGAGCCATTCTGCATCTCACCTCTTTTGTACATCTTCCGTCTGAGGTTAACAAAGTTCCCAAATATTTAAATTCATTTACCTGTTTTAATATTGTTCCACTTGTCTTTATTTTGCATTGAGGTGATGTCTTTTTCTTTGTTGTTACCATTACCTCTGTCTTTTTGCTATTAAGGCTGAGTCATTTATTTTTGCTTTCTTTCACTATAATGTCCAAACTTTCTTGTAACTCATTTTCACTCTTAGCGATTAAGACTGTATCATCAGCATACCTTAGATTATTTATATTATGACCTCCAATTGTGGCGATTCATGATTGTACATAGAAGTTAACGACGCTGATTTTGTGTTGCCTTCCGTCAGTTTGTTTACGGTTGGCTCCGCTAGCCTTTGACTAAAAAGTCTCACCCACAAGGCAGTGGGGTTGTTTTACTTCGGGGTACCCTCCCTTAGCCTTTTACTCTCCCGAGCCTACCTGCAAGGCAGCAGGGCAGCCACAGGTTGTACTGTTTACTGCATAAAGTGGCAGGTAAAATTACTCAACTATATAAGTCATCTTAAAAGGGAAGGTGCAAGGTACTAAAGACGGACAAGTGAGACTGTCTCAACGTGCACTATTAAGGAAAGAGACAGAGTAGAATGGCACTAATTAATGTGAAGACGACATATAATGAATGAAAGAACAAGAGAAATATATAAAATAATAGACAGTTTACCAGTCCTGCGTTGGAAGAGATCAACAGTGGAACTAACTTGGAACATTGAGCAACAAGAGGGGGAGAAGAATCAACAAATACACTCTGCTGCAGTCAAGCTGGTGTCACCGGGAATAGACAAATAAAGGAGGAAAACGGGAATATGTTTTAACTTTACAATGATAAAAGATAACACGAAAATCCCCGATGTTGCTACTCTTATCTTTAGCATTAGTCATAGGAATACGCGACGAGCGTGATCACCTACCCGGAAGAAGATCAACAGGGACGATGCATGGAAAATCGCCAAAGAAGCAGGGAAACATGCCAGCAATGATTAGATGGATTAAACCTGGAGGCTTATGGAAGGCTGCACATAACGAAAATTTAAAAGTCACTCTCTACCTTGTCTATATATGCAGTTTATTAGCGTCACGATGTTTAAGTTTTCGCGTCTTTCCAACCACAAAGACATGAGCTTATTTTTATGGAGTTTTCGTCACGTTACGGATTCGCCACATTCAATATGTGCATGGCTTTTCACTATAACCAGAATAGTTGTACTTGACCCACTTATCGAGTGTTGTCACGATGACATTGTCAAGTATTGTAACCTAGTTTTGTGTGTGCAATTATTTTAATATTCTTTATTTCAGCTTAGATGCTTTATGTGCCTGAATATTGAAGAAGGTATTGATGAATATATTGAAGAAGTAAAAAAAAAAGTAAAGTACCCCGTCACACCAAGTGGCGTGTAGGGAATATCGTGTTAGTGACCACAAATTTTACAGACCTTCGGCATATGATTTTTGGGGTAATGTGGTCGGTATTACGCCCGTGCCGCTTTACTTTCTCAGAAAAAAAGCCGGTACCCATTAAAGGCTGGGTGAACCGGAAGCCGTCGGTTGGGATCGAACCCTACCCCTTGTCCTTTGTAGTCCAGTCCACTTACCACTGAGCTATCGCGGCTCATATTGAAGAATATATTGAGAAAATGTTGATTAATATATAAAGAAGGAATTGACGAAGATATTGATAAGGAAATTGAAGAAGAGATTGAAGAAGATATTGAAAAAGATATTGAAGAAGATACGAATATATTGAAGAAGATATTTCAAAAATATTGAAAAAGCAATATCAAAATATAACAAAGAGAACTCAACACCTAATGATATAAAAGGAGACATAGGACAGGGATGCATCCTATCACCAAGCTTGTTCAATCTATACACTGAGCAAATCTTTACAAATATCACAGAGATGCCTGGCCTAAACATTAATGGAAAGATAATCAATAACCTAAGATATGCTGATAATACTGTATTATTAGAAGAAAATTCTAACGATCTACAACAATTACTTAATCAAATAAACACGAAAAGCAAAAAATATGGTTTAGATATGAATATCAAAAAGACTAAAACTATAATCATAAATGAAAATAATACTCAAAACCTACAAGTGGATATCAAAGTTGAAGGAATAGACCTGGAGACAGTACAGAGCTACAACTACCTTGGACATACTATAACCAGTGATGGAAAATGTACAACTAAAATAAACAAAAGAATAGGAATGGCAAAAAGTAACTTTAATGCCATGAAAAATATACTAACATCAAAACAAATAACACCAGGGCTAAAACATATCAAAATGTTATAGCTTCTCAACATTCTTGTATGGTGCAGAAACATGGACATTAGACAAGAAAACAGAAAAGAAAATTGAAGCCTTTAAAATGTGGAAATATAGAAGAATAGGTAGAATTGGATGGAAAGAAAAGAAAACAAACGATGAAGCCTTAAACCAACTAAAAATGAAAAGACAACTACTAAACACAATTCAAGCAAGACAAATGAGATATTTGTGGCATGTTAAAAGACACAGCAGCCTACCAAATGCAATCTTGGAAGGGAAAATACAAGGTAAAAGAGGCAAAGACAGACCAAGACTAACATGGACGAGTAAAATCAGAGAATAACATCAAAAGATGGACAAGTCAGCCAGCCTATGACAACATGCACCGTCAAAGTAGAGACAGAACAGAATGGCGCTCCATAGTAGCCAAACATCGATGCGGAGACGGCACCTCTGTGATGATGATCATGATTATTGAAGAAGAGATTGAGGAAGATATTAAAGAAGAAATTGGAGAAGATATTGAAGAAGATATTAAGGAAATAAAAACAGAATAAAATATTGAAGAATCTAGTAAAGAAGATATATAATCTGATCGCCATGTGGCTATTGGGGACTTGATCACCGTCAGGGAAGAAAAATAATAGAACCACTGCCATGTGCTACACTTGCTGTCTTAGGCGATTAAGGAGATCTTTGTCGTTGTTACTGAGCTCGTGCATATGATCAGGTGCTTTTGATTGTATCAGGAGGGCGTGCTTCATGCAGGAGAACGTGCAGAGGAGGACCTGAGCATTTTGGAATAGTCTGTGGTGCAATGAAGATGATCTGTCGATTAAACACAACACAGAAGACACCAAGTTCTCTGTCCTCTGACTGTTAAAAGAGTTTCCTTGTTGACGCCACTCAATCTAACTCTCAGTCTGGACGAGCACTGCGGCTCTATCCGCATTTTATTTGTGCCTTGTATTATTTTTAATATGGCAGGAAGAAACAATCATCATTTTTTTGGCCACGTAATGAGAACGGAACAGCTGGAATATATTGTAGCAAGTGGGAAAATTAAGGGACGAAGAGATAGAGGGAAGAGAAGAGAAAAGATACCAGACAGCTTAATAGAATGGCTCGGCAGAAGGTCAACAACAAAAATGATAAATAACTGTCGAGATCGAGAGTTGTGGGGAGACATGATAACTTACGCCAGCAGGCCCGGTACTTGATGATGATTATGTCGAATACTCAAACAGTAGGGCAGGAGAAAAGGTTAAACAGCTTTCGTGTACGTTGCCTTCGTAAGATTATGAACATCAAATGGCAGGACAAAGTAACTAACTCTAATGTCTTACAGCGAGCCAAACTGCCATCGATCATGGCAACACTTAGGATTCGTAGACTAAGGTGGCTGGGTCATGTAAGAAGAATGGAAAATAATCGTATTCCCAAACAAATATTGTATGGCGAACTTAAGGATGGAAAGAGACCAAAGGTCAGACCAGTGTTGAGATATAAGGATGTTTGCAGGGCTTCCTTGAGGGAATTCACTATCAGTGAAAGAAACTGGGAAAATGTGGCTGCGGATCGTAGCACATGAAGAGCAAAAATATAAACTGGCACAGCAACTTTCGAAACAGTACTGATATCAAATTCAGAAGACAAAAGGCGCAAGAGAAAAGAGACAAGGCCACGTACCACAATTACATCTTGTTTGTTCTGCAGATTGATCTGTCTGTCCAAGATTGACAAATTCAGCCACGAGAGAAGCTGTTCAGTAAAGCAGCACCCAGGATGAGACACTAATGCTTTACCAAACTACTGAATTTTGTCTTTTGGCGTGTCTGAGATTGCTATGATGGGGACTGTAGCTGCCTTTCTTTGTTTGGAAGATGAGATAGTAATTCAGATGATTCCACTGGCACGGGCGATTGAGCAATCATGGATTTTAATTCATTTCAGCGATACCGGGGCCTTCCATAACCATAACTGACTTGTCATGATTGCTTGCTACCAATCGTCTGCCAAGACGCTAAAGGCCATATACTCAGAAATTCTCGTTATAACTTCTTCTTTCTTTCCTCATATGCCTTTCAGCCTCGAGGGTAGATATAATTTGAGGTGGTTTGCTCTTCTGATGGCCTCTACTGCTGTTATGTTTCCTAGTGTTTCTAATATTCTATCAATTCATCTATTTCGTGGTCAGCCCTTGGGTCTGGTGTTCTCACAATGTTTATTGAGGGCTCTTTGTGTTGTGTTTTGATCTTTCTGTCTTATCACATGGCCAAACCATGATGTCTGTTTTTTCTTTATGTATTTTATGGCGTCGGTTATTTCTAGCTTTTTTCTCGGATCTTCATTTCTGATCTTATCTCTCAGGCTGTTTTCTGTCATTCGTCTAACACACTTCATCTCAGTTGTGGTTACTTTTCTAATTGTTCTTGCATTAAGGGTCCAATGGCATTGGTAGCACAACGGTGGAATGAAGATTGTATTGTAGGGTGCCCGTTTTGCCTTTAGTATTATTTTCTTATTAGACAATAGTGGTGATAGTTGTCCGATTACAATCTTTGTTGCATCTTGAGTCTGTTTCTGCTGCTTGTGAACTGTTGTCTCGTTATGTGGATAAATCATTTCATTTGTTATCTCGGTATTTCAAGAATTGTTCTGTACCAGTCCTTTCTTCTGTTATAATGTCATTTCTAATGTTGTATCTTCTGAACTGTTTTTTTTTCTAATA
Organism: Megaustenia siamemsis; assembly: GCA_032433765.1. Lineage (NCBI taxonomy): Eukaryota > Metazoa > Mollusca > Gastropoda > Stylommatophora > Ariophantidae > Megaustenia > Megaustenia siamemsis. Next base: position 20,474,746 of record JAVIAB010000001.1, read on the forward strand.
TTCATTTCTGCATGGGTCAACTTTCATTTCTGTCTTGTCTTGAGTAAACATGCTTGTCACTTAATAGCATTGAACGAGAAAGCACATTTTTTGTACAGGATATTTTTTTGTACTGACATGCACTGCTTTGTGCTGTAGGAGAGAAACACGGTCCTTGTTTTTTGTTTGTCTTTTTGTCTCTGATGTCTATTTTTAAAATTAAGCATTTCATTCATTCTTTGGGTGCCGTCTCCACATCGAAGGTTGGCTACCAAGGAGCGCCATTTTATTCTGTTTCTTGTCTTGATGGTGTTTCTTGTTATAGGTTCAACTGTCCACCTTTTGATGTTATCATCCCATATTAGTCGTGGACTGTCTTTGTCTCGTCTATCTTGTACTTTCCAAAATTAAGTCTCTTAGATAAATATCTGATCATGGGCTTGATTATTTACATTGGGTATAAACCATACACCAACAGATTAAATTATCTAGATTACAATCGAATTCAAATTTCTTTGCAAACAGAAATGAACATTTAACTTTCGCAAAAACATTTACGCTAGAATTTACAGTTACTAGAATAGTTGTAAACTACATTTGCGCAAGAAATCACATTTGGGAAATTTCCGACAAAATCTACATGTGAACTAGAAATCACATGTAATTGGTAGAAAAATTCCTGTAAAATTTACATTTGTACTAGAAATCACACATAATCGGTTGGAAAATTCCTGTAAAATCGACATTTGAGCAAGGAATCACATGTAATTATTCCACTATAAATGCACGCAGCAATTAGTAAGACAAACTCTTGTGAAAACTGCCAGGTAAATTTTGACAATGAATAGCATCTAACTCTCGACAAATCCTGGAAGAGATCTGACCAGTTAACAACTCGTGTTGTGTTTGTGTTTTTACTTTATACCGGTAATGAGCATAATGCCAAGTAAACCCACTCATGGGCGATTTGCAAATTACACACTGAGCAAGGGATCGACTCTGGCATCGTTGAATCTAGTAAATATATTGATTTTTATTCTAGGTTTATGTTTTTCCTCTTACGAGTATCGTTTATTCTTTCCAAATTAGTTAGATTAATTAAATATTAGAATTGTGGTAAGCTAAAATAACATGTATGGAAAGTACAAATATGATAGTTTCAACACCATGATAGCGTTTAATTCTAATTTCAAACGATATTAACGTTACCCATCTATCTTTCCTTTAACCTTGTCCATCCATACATCCATCCATCCATCAATCCATCGATTAAAAAAAAAATATTCTTCTATCCATCAATCCATCCATTACAAAAAAAAATGCATCTAACCATCCATCAATCCATCCACTAAAAAAAATTCTTCCATCCATCCATCAATCAATCCATCCATTGCAAAAAAAATTCTTCCATCCATCCATCAATCAATCCATCCATTGCAAAAAAAATTCGTCCATCCATCTATCCATTCATCCATCCATTACAAAAAAATATTCTTCTATACATCCATCAATCAATCCATCCATTACAAAAAAAAATTCTTCCATCCATCCATCGATCCATCTATTTCAATAACAAATTCTTCCATCCGTCCATCAATCCATCCATTACAAAAAAAAATTCGTGCATCCATTAATCCATCCATTCATCCACTCATCCATTCATCCATCCATCCATCCATCACTCCATCAATTAAAAAAAATTATTCCATCCATTCATTCACCCACTCATCTATTTTTCTTTAATTGCTTGTTCATCTCATTCTTCCATCTTCCCATACATCCATCTAATCATCCATTTATTCTTTTTTTCCAATCATTCCTTCCACTTCTCCCAACCATTCAGTGTATTCTTTCATCCATCGCTGTATCCATACCTCCAAACATATACATATTCCTCTTTCTAAGAATTATTAATACTTTCATCTAAATACCCTCCCACCTATTATTTCATTCATATCTCTCCGCTCATCTTTCATGCATTCATAAGTCTCTCCATCTATCCATACATCTACCCATATATTCATCCATCTATGTGACTTCTCCCCTTCTACTTCGTAAATCTCAGAACTATCAGAACAATACTATTGACAGCCTCTCAATTCCTCCTCTCTCTATTTGCTGCTGCTGGTTTTGAGGTACCGAAGACAGGAGCAGCACACACTTTGGTGTTATCTTATCCACCACTCATTCTGAGAAGGACGATCAAGGCCACCAAGGTCAGCAACCTACAGTTGATCAAGATCTCACTTCACCTGCAAAGTGCGCTGTCTGTATTAAAAGAAATTGGCTAACTGGATGAGAGTCACAGTAGTCCCTGTAGTGCAGAGGAGTCTGTAGACATAAGAATCATTGTTTTACTGTATTTATAGGAAGGTAAAGCTACATTCTCTCCAGCAGAACCCTCGGCATGTAGAAAGACATCGCAATCGTCACATCCGGTTAAAGGGTTTATAAGCCAACATCTTGTGCCGAACCCGTGACATTCAATCAGTTTCATTATATTCATCCATTCACCGTTGCCGATGAATATCTCAATCGAACCTGATCAACAATACACAATATATAATATAATAAAGTACTCCCGTCACGCCAAGTGGCGTATAGGGAATATAGTGTTAGTGACCATAAATTTTACAGACCTTCGGCACAATATTTTTGGGGTAATGTGGTCTGTATTACGCCCGTGCCGCTTTATTTTCCCAGGAAAAAATCCGGTACTAATTAAAGGCTGGGTGAACCCGGAAGCCGTCGTTTGGGATCGAACCCTTCCTCTTGTCCTTTGTAGTCCAGTTCACTAACCACTGAGCTATCACGGATCCCATACAATATATATATATATATATATATATATACATATATATATATATATATATATATATATATATATATATATATATATATATATATATATATATACATACGTAAATACAAATAAATGGCAGGCATATTTTCGTAACCCAGTACTCATATATAGGTCTTCTTCTTCACTCCATATCAGCGGGGATTGTTGGGGCACCACTGATAGATGTTGTCAATCGTCTTAATTTCTTTCCATCATCAGTCAGATTTAGAGACTGCAAAGCCAAAACCTTTTCATTCTTTGGTGTTATCTTGCGATCATTAACCTACCCACCTTTCCTTCTGCTTTCACATTTCCTTGCTGATTTGGCTTGTGTTAGACCATCATAGAAGTAAACAGCAAATAAAAAGTCTAAGATGAAAGTTAATATCTCTTCTGCATACTGACAGTGATTTCAATACAGTATCATGATAGCTGATATCTCTGATACCTACTGACAGTGATTTCAATACAGTATCATGATAGCTGATATCTCTGATACCTACTGACAGTGATTTCAATACAATATCATGATAGCTGATATCTCTCCTACCTACTGACAGTGATTTCAATACAGTATCATGATAGCTGATATCTCTGATACCTACTGACAGTGATTTCAATACAGTATCATGATAGCTGATATCTCTGATACCTACTGACAGTGATTTCAATACAGTATCATGATAGCTGATATCTCTTATACCTACTGACAGTGATTTCAATACAGTATCATGATAGCTGATATCTCTGATACCTACTGACAGTGATTTCAATACACTATCATGATAGCTGATATCTCTCCTACCTACTGACAGTTATTTCAATACAATATCTTGATAGCTGATATCTCTGATACCTACTGACAGTGATTTCAATACAGTATCATGGTAGCTGATATCTCTCCTACCTACTGTCAGTGATTTCAATACAGTATCATGATAGCTGATATCTCTGATACCTACTGACAGTGATTTCAATACAGTATCATGATAGCTGATATCTCTGATACCTACTGACAGTGATTTCAATACAATATCATGATAGCTGATATCTCTCCTACCTACTGACAGTGATTTCCATACAATATCATGATAGCTGATATCTCTCCTACCTACTGACAGTGATTTCAACACAATATCATGATAGTTGATATCTCTCCTACCTACTGTCAGTGATTTCAATACAATATCTTGATAGCTGATATCTCTCCTACATACTGTCAGTGATTTCAACACAATACCATGACAGCTGATATCTCTTCTACCTACTGACAGTGATTTCAACACAATATCATGATAGCTGATATCTCTCCTACCTACTGACAGTGATTTCAACACAATATCATGATAGCTGATATCTCTCTTACCTACTGACAGTGATTTCAATACAATATCTTGATAGCTGATATCTCTCCTACATACTGTCAGTGATTTCAACACAATACCATGACAGCTGATATCTCTTCTACCTACTGACAGTGATTTCAACACAATATCATGATAGCTGATATCTCTCCTACCTACTGACAGTGATTTCAACACAATATCATGATAGCTGATATCTCTCTTACCTACTGACAGTGATTTCAACACAATATCTTGATAGCTGATATCTCTGCTACCTACTGACAGTGATTTCAATACACTATCATGATAGCTGATATCTCTCCTACCTACTGACAGTGATTTCAATACAATATCTTGATAGCTGATATCTCTCCTACCTATTGACAGTGATTTCAATACAATATCTTGATAGCTGATATCTCTCCTACCTACTGTCAGTGATTTCAACACAATATCATGACAGCAGCTGATATCTCTTCTACCTACTGACAGTGATTTCAACACAATATCATGATAGCTGATATCTCTCCTACCTACTGACAGTGATTTAAACACAATATCATGATAGCTGATATCTCTCCTACCTACTGACAGTGATTTCAACACAATATCATGATAGCTGATATCTCTCCTATCTACTGACAGTGATTTCAACACAATATCATGATAGCTGATATCTCTCCTACCTACTGACAGTGATTTCAACACAATATCATGTTATCTTCTATATTCTCCATCATGGCAAGCCTGAAAAAAAAAACGGCGAGACATGCTACTTCTAAAAAGTAGTTAATTGTGAGTCAGCCTGTCTTATTATTTGTCAGTTCATCATCATCATCGAGTGCCGTATCCGCAACGAAGGTTGGCTACCATAGAGCGTGATTCTGCTCTGTCTCTTGTTTTGATGGTGCAGGTTGTCATAGGCTGATTTGTCCATCTTTTGATGTTACTTGTCCATGTTAGTCTTGTCCATCTGCCTCTTTTACCTTGTATTTTCCCCTCCAGGGTTACTTTTAGTAGGCTGTTGTGTCTTAACATGGCCCAAAAATCGCAGTTGTCTTGTTTGAATTGTGCTTAGTAGTTATCTTTTCATTTTTAGTTGTTTTAAGACTTCATCGTTTGTTTTCTTTTCCTTCCATCCAATTCTACCTATTCTTCTATATATCCACATCTCAAAGGCTTCAATTCTCTGTTCTGTTTTCGTGTCTAACGTCCATGTTTCTGCACCATATGGAATATTGAGAAGATGTAACATTTTGCTATTCTTAGTTTTAGCCCTGGTTTTGTTTTGATGTTAGTATGTTCTTCGTGACATTAAAATTACTTTTTGCCATTCCTATTTTTTTGTTTATTTCAGTTGTATATTTTCCATCACTGGTTGTAGTATGTCGAAGGTAGCTGTAGTTCTGAACTGTCCCCAGGTCTATTCCTTCAATTTTGATATCCATTTGTGGGTTTTGAGTATTTTCTTTGTTTATGATCATAGTTTTAGTCTTTTTGATATTGATATCTAGTCCATATTTTTTGCTTGTCATGTTTATTTAATTAAGTAATTGTTGTAGATCTTTAGGATTTTCTGCTTGTAGTACAGTATCGTCAGCATATCTTAGGTTATTGATTATCTTTCCATTAATTTGTCAGTTACCTTCCTCAATTGTTTATTGTCTCTAAGGAAACTGTTTAGAAAATGATTCTTGTGTATCGTTCAAACGTTTTCATTTCGGGTAAACTCGGTGCTTTACTGGGCCATTTCGGTACTGTTAGATTCTTTTTTTGCAACTATTCTTCAGTTGTATGAGGTTATGTGCTTTGCATCAATCTCATGTTGAAATGTGCACCCATCAGGCACAAGACTTGCAGAAATGTACCACTAGTATGTCGATGTGCTTTTCGTTCGTAAGAACTCCTGCACAAATATTACTTGGGTGGCATCTCTCACTGATACGTGGCATCGAATTGGTAATTTCTATATTTTTTTAGATCGCTGAAACACAAGCGTTACATGGTGTTTAGTCCAAATGTTTTAGATCGCTGAAACACAAGCGTTACATGGTGTTTAGTCCAAATGTTTTAGATCGCTGAAACACACGCGTTATAGGGTGTTTAGTCCAAATGTTTTAGATCGCTGAAACACAAGCGTTATAGGGTGTTTAGTCCAAATGTTTTAGATCGCTGAAACACAAGCGTTATAGGGTGTTTAGTCCAAATGTTTTAGATCGCTGAAACACACGCGTTATAGGGTGTTTAGACCAAATGTTTATTTCAGCAGGGTAAGACCAAACAAATAATTCATCTGAGAATAAAATCACGTTGTTCTGTGGCAAATTGTGATATTTATGGCATCGGTTCAAGCGCAACTGTTTGTGAGTCTGTGAACAATTGTGACAAAATTACCTACAACTTTTTCTTGTTTTCCTTTCTTGTAATTCATATTGTGTATATATACCCTGTTGGGAACCGCGATAGCTCAGTGGTTAGTGAAGTCGACTACAAAGGACAAGAGGTAGGGTTCGATCCCAACCGACGGCTTCCAGTTCACCCAGCTTTTAATGGGTACCGGATTTTTTTTTCTGGAAAAGTAAAACGGCACGGGCATAATACCGACCACATTACCCCAAACATCATGTGCCGAAAGTCTGTAAAATTTATGGTCACTAACACCATATTCCCTATACGCCACTTGGCGTGACGGGGGTACTTTACTTTACTGCTATATATACCCTGTTGACAATAGCATTAGGTACCACTGGCCTTCTCTGCTCAATCAAGCGCTTCCATATGGTTTCCACTTTTTTTCATAGGCTCAGCCCGAACGACTCGAGCAAAACGTGAATGACCCTTGACGTCCAACATTATTGGCCTCCTACAACCTTCTTTTCACTCGCTTCCATTACCTGCTTTTAATTCACTCACAACTCTGTAGACAGTCCTCTCTGGAATGTTCAAAGTTTTATAAATATTGGAACATGTGTACTTTCTTTCATTTGAAAGCTGTGAAACTTTGTAACCATTTCCTGCGCCAGCGCCAGTAATTGTCATCTTCTAGTATCAAGGGAGTTAACCCAAATTGGGGAAGGTTTACTTGTGGAAGTGTTTACTGACTTGTAATGTGCAAATTGACAGCAGATCATGCCATAAAATTATATTTCATCATATTTAGCGCAGTTGTAAAAATGGCAATGTTACCAAATACTGCGTATGTATATAGGCGTGTATGTATATATAATGATGAAGTGTGCAGTGAACAGGTTAGGTAAAGGGTAACAGCTTTTTCCTCGCGAATGTCATTTACGCAGCAACAAAAAGTGAACATTTACTTGCTGATTTAACATGAAAGATATGAGAACATACTTGTAGAAAGATATGAGAACATACTTGTAGAAAGATATGAGATCTTACTTGTAGAAAGATATGAGATCTTACTTGTAGAAAGATATGAGAACATACTTGTAGAAAGATATGAGATCTTACTTGTAGAAAGATATGAGATCTTACTTGTAGAAAGATATGAGAACATACTTGTAGAAAGATATGAGATCTTACTTGTAGAAAGATATGAGAGCATACTTGTAGAAAGATATGAGATCTTACTTGTAGAAAGATATGAGAGCATACTTGTAGAACGATATGAGATCTTACTTGTAGAAAGATATGAGAGCATACTTGTAGAAAGATATGAGATCTTACTTGTAGAAAGATATGAGAGCATACTTGTAGAAAGATATGAGATATTACTTGTAGAAAGATATGAGAGCATACTTGTAGAAAGATATGAGAACTTACTTGTAGAAAGATATGACAGCATACTTGTAGAAAGATATGAGAACACACTTGTAGAAAGATATGAGATCTTACTTGTAGAAAGATATGAGAGCATACTTGTAGAAAGATATGAGAACACACTTGTAGAAAGATATGAGATCTTACTTGTAGAAAGATATGAGATCTTACTTGTAGAAAGATATGAGATCTTACTTGTAGAAAGATATGAGAACATACTTGTAGAAAGATATGAGATCTTACTTGTAGAAAGATATGAGATCTTACTTGTAGAAAGATATGAGATCTTACTTGTAGAAAGATATGAGAACATACTTGTAGAAAGATATGAGATCTTACTTGTAGAAAGATATGAGAGCATACTTGTAGAAAGATATGAGAACACACTTGTAGAAAGATATGAGAGCATACTTGTAGAAAGATATGAGAACACACTTGTAGAAAGATATGAGAACACACTTGTAGAAAGATATGGGAACACACTTGTAGAAAGATATGAGAACACACTTGTAGAAAGATATGAGAGCATACTTGTAGAAAGATATGAGAACACACTTGTAGAAAGATATGAGAACACACTTGTAGAAAGAATCAAACGTGTTTTACCAAAACTCTTCTTCTATTCATCCACGTTCGCCATTAGAGAATGATACAACTTTTATTTGGACTGTCACAACTGATATGAACTGCCCGTCACATTCAACTTTGTTACACATTTCGACAATGGGTCGCATTTCTTTGTGGATTCACACTCATTTGGTTACGTTGATCTGTTTCTGGAACGGACTACCATGTTTATGAAGAGTAGGGCTTCGTAAGCTATGGTTCAACGACTTTGACTCCAGTAGTCAAAAATTGATCACTGACTGCCATTAGCTCATGCAGACACTGCGCATTTCTGGCCACTAGATAGGTGTATAGTGTTTCGTTCTTCGTCGACAAACATCGCTGAGTTGAAGAAGTTAAGTATTTGTATATGTATTATACGTTATCTGCCATCTGACGAAGGCCTTGCCTGAAGCAGTGTAGTTTGTCTTATTTTCTATAGGTTTAGCTGTTCAATAACATCTTACGTATATTTGTAATATTTTCTGCATGTGTTCTCGTGGCCCATCGCGATATTTGATTTTTTATAATTGTAGAAATCTGTTTCTTATTTCCTGATAGGTCAAAGAAATGAAGGACATAAATGTTAAACTCTAAACTCCAGCGAGGATGCAGTGCATTTTGTAGATCCTAAGATAGCGTCTCTGTGACAAAAACTAAATGAAAAAATAACAAATGAGAAAAATAGAATGCACACAAGAGTTCTAGTAGGGAACACAGAAGATTAAAAGATCAAAAGACAGTTGGTGTCGTTAGTTGTAACACGCAGGGGAATACACAGAAGAAGAGATTTCTACACTTAATGGATTTAATCGACATACAGTTAGGGAAACCTGACGATTAACAAACAATCTGTTTTACTGGGTCGCAAACGAACTAGCACGTCGCATTTGATCATTTTACACTTGCTATTTGTCCATTTCATGTTGTTATATTATACGAGCTATGTATCAATATCATCATTTTACACCAGCTATTTGTCCATCTCATTTTGTTCAAGGTGTACTAGTTATTTGTACATTTTATTATGCTTCATTCGCTTTTTGTTAATTTCATCATGGTGCACTAGCTGTTTGTCCATTTGATTATGCCGCACTAGATGTTAGCTCATTTCAACATGTTTAACTAGTTAATTGTCAATTTCATCACGTTGCACTCGCTATTTGTCCATATCATCATGTTACACTAGCTATTTGTCAAATTCACAATGTTACACTAGCTATTTGTCCTTTTCATCATGTTAAATAAGCTGTTTATCCATTTCATTATGTTGCACTCGATATTAGGTCATTTCGTTATGTTGCACTAGCAATTTGTCAATTTCATCTTGGTGCACTAGCTATTTGTCCATTTCATTATCTGTCTATCTATCTGTCTGTCTGTCTGTCTGTCTGTCTGTCTGTCTGTCTGTCTGTCTGTCTGTCTATCTATCTATATATCTATCTATCTATCTATCTATCTATCTATCTATTATTGAGTTATTGAGTTATTTACGGGTCATCATCATTGCACTCCGAACACGTCCATAGGTGCTCAGATCCCCTTCTCAGCAATTCCCTCAGTGTCCAGCGACTGACGACTCCAGTTCTATGTTGGTTGATAAGTCTTCTTACACGGCCACCAAGTTTCTCATTTCTGGCTGTGCCCATCTTAACTCCCATTTCCATCATCCGAAGAAGTGACGTTGATCTGTGTTTGTCGAAGTCCTGTGCTCTTCCCACATCTCGGAGTGCATTGATGATGTCCGCCCGATCCATCGGTTGCCCGTTCTCAACGACAGCGCAGCTAGCCAACCTGTCCGCTCTCTCATTTCCCTGTACTCCCGCATGTCCAGGGACATAGACAAAGGTGACCTTACGTATTTTGGATTTCTGCAACGACTCTACCATTGCATGCGTACAAAGCCCGCCTCCACTTTTTTTATCATGCTCATCGAATCACTCAGTATACATGCGTGGATGTAGTCTTGTGACTCTAACCATTTGAATGCCTTGGTCACTGCCATCACCTCCATTGTCATGCTACTCGTGGTCATGGCGTATGCACCACTGTCTTCCTTGGCTATTCTGCCTGCCGAGCGTGCTGTAAATGCCCATGCATTTCTTTCGCGTCGTCTTACAGATCCGTCTGTATAGATGACTGCATCTTTCTCATCGGTATTATCGCAGATGAGACCGTTGACCTCAGCATTAACCACGACCGGGTTCTGTTACCTACTTTTCCTGTCGAGTGTGACAATACATGAGAAAGTCCCCTTGAATGCAGTAGGCATCGGTATCCACTCCTCACCAACGCTGATATTGGTAAGCCCACAGATCTGTTTGATAACATCTTCTGCTCGGCCCACCATGATTTGCCTCTTTTTAGCCTGGTACCTTTCTCTGTGTTGAGCACGTGGTGCAATGGATGCTCTTTATCTGTACTAATCTTCAGGTATGCTCGTGCTCTCCAGATCTTGATTCTCTCATCCATGGTTGGAAAGTCAAGAAGATACCTCATTGCTACACAGGGAGTGTCCCTCGTACGTCCCAGGATAATGCGCATGGCTTCATTTTGTATTTTCTCCAGCCTATCAATTTGAGTCATATTGACAGTAAGAATGGCCAGGGCATACTCGATTGGTGCGAGGACTAATCTCTGGAACAGAAGAGTAAGTAGCCTCTGCTCGATGTTGGCAGCTGCCATGACCTTCAAGGCGGCTAATCCTTTGCGGGATTTTGTTATCACATGGTCGACGTGGTCCCGAAAACACAGGCTGCGATCAAACTTAACTCCGAGGTATGTCATCAACTTGTCCCTGGTCATCTCGTCAGCTCCCATTCGTACTACCGGTGTGGTCGTATTAACGATATGAACGATATCTATCTATCTATCTATCTATCTATCTATCTGTCTGTCTGTCTGTCTGTCTGTCTGTCTGTCTGTCTGTCTGTCTGTCTGTCTGTCTGTCTGTCTGTCTGTCTGTCTGTCTGTCTGTCTGACTGTCTGTCTCTCTGCCTGCCTGCCTGCCTGCCTGCCTGTCTGTCTGTCTGTTTATCTATCTATTGACCTTCGAGCCGTAGCCGGCCCATAGGGCATAGAGCCAGATACCCCTTCTCTTATCTAAATTTTTATACTAGCAGTTTTAAATCCTTCTAAAAAGTTTTATCAAATCTCGCCACTTGTCTCTGTTCTGTACAAGCAACTCTATCTCAGTGGGGTAGCCAGTTCCTGCTGCTCTTGCCTCTCTGATCAATGTTCTTCTCAGTTTTTCTCTGGGTAGGACTCTTTTTCTTTTACCTTTTGCAATTTCATTATGCTGCACTAGATATTAACTCATTTCATCATGTTGCACTAGTTATTTGTCCAATTTTTAATGTTACATTAGCTATTTGTCTATTTTTTTATGTTACACTAGCTATTTGTATACTTTTTAGTGTTACACTAGTTATTTGTCCATTTCATCATGTTGCACTAGCTATTTGTCCTTTTTTTAAATGTTACACTTGCTATTTGTCCATTTCGTTATGTTGCACTAGCTATTTGACTATTTCTTTATTCTACACTAGATGTTAGCCCTTTTCATCATGTTGATGAACAATCAGACAGCTATTTGTCCAATTCATTATTTATGTTACACGAGCTCAATGTTTCGTGTCACTTGTATTATATTTTAGTCTTATAATATTACGCTTGCTATTTATCAATTCCATTATGTTACGCGCATTATAATTTTTTATCTGTGTTACATACATTTTTTTCGCCACATTAAGTTGTACGATTTATTTTCTTCCATCTCATTAAACTACAAAAGTTAATTTTGCATCACATTAATCTGCTTGAATTATTTGTTCCCTTGTATCATGTTTATTTCACTGCACTGTTACAGCTACTTAACAATTTCATGCTAAACAAGACCAATGAGGAAATTCTCAAAACGACCAACACAAAAAGGGAGCTTCTAAATAACATCAGAAAGAAACAATCGACATTTTTCGGGCACATCATGAGTAAAGAAAAGTTGGAATACTTGGTTACAACTGGCAAAATAAAAGGAAAGAGAGATCGCAGACGACAAAGAGAGAAAATCCTGGATAGCTTAGTGTCATGACATGGAAAACAGTCAAAAACATAACTGATAAGATGCACTGTAGATAGAATATTGTGGAAGGACATGATCGCCTACGCAAACCGGTATGGCACATGATGAACAATCTCATGAAGTTACATTCCATTTGTACATGACAACCACTCCATAACTTGTCTTCTATCTTAACACGTAACACGGTAGACGAAATTGTGTTTTGGTTTCTGAATCCTCCCCCATTTATTTTCTCTTTTTCACTGATTTCGGCGTGTATACAGGGTGTCCGAAAAAGAAGGTAGCCCTTTCTTTACTTTTTTTCCAGATGACCAGTGTGTGCGGGAGCCGCGATAGCTCAGTGGTTAGTGAACTGGACTACAACGGACAAGAGGCAGGGTTCGATCCCAACCGACGGCTTCTGGGTTCACCCAGCCTTAATGGGTACCGGGTTTTTTTGGGGGGAAAGTAAAGCGGCATGGGCGTAATACCGACCTCATTACCCCAAAAATCAGGTTCTGAAGGTCTGTAAAATTTATGGTCACTAGCACCATATTCTCAATACGCCACATGGCGTGATGGGGGCTCTTTACTTTACTTTAATGACCAGTGTGTGCAGAAACATGTAAGAAGCATCGATTATAACTGAAGTAAAAAAAAAAGATTAAGTTGAAATACCAGCCGTACTAATAGACACATATTTCAATGGAAATGAGACTTGGGAACAATGAAGCCTCTTTTACTGTTTTAAGAGACATGTTGCGCTGAGTATGTGAGGAAATGGACTATCAACTAGATATCTGCCATGTCGCGAAGGGAGCCCATATTGAATATATGTAAGAAGGTAGGATAAAAATAAAACATTTATATCTTACATTTTACACCAGGGCTAAAACTAAGAATAGCAAAATGTTACATCGTCTCAATATTCCTAAACGGTGTAGAAACATGGACATTAGACACGAAAACAGAATAGAGAATTGAAGCATTTGAAATGTGGATATATAGAAGAATAGGCAGAATTGGATTGAAAGAAAAGAAAACAAATGATGAAGTCTTAAAACAAATAAAAATGAAAAGAGAAGTACTAAACACAATTCAAACAAGACAAATGAGATTTTTAGGCCATGTTAAAAGACACAACAGCCTACTAAAAGTAATCTTGGAGGGCAAAATACAAGGTAAAAGAGGCAGACCAAGACAAACATGGACGAGTAACATCAAAAGATAGACAAATCAGCATGTGATAGCTTGCACCATCAAAGCAAGAGACAGAGCTGAATGTCACTCCATGGTAGCCAACCTTCGTTGCGAAGATGGCACCCGATGATGATGATGGTATTACATTTTATCTTTGGTGTAAAAACGATCGTCATGACAAACCAGGGGGTCGACAATACTTTATTGAAAAGGTACATTCTTTTTCGAACAGACTATACATTCTGTTTTAATTCCTCAGTGTCATTCACAGTTGTTTATTTTTCATCACAAAGTGTCATTTTAGTTCTAATCTTGGAAATGATACAGTATTTCTAGATGAAGACGTCCTGAGCCCTGAACACTCCTCTCATTTATAACTGTTATTTTATTAAAATGGTTTCATTTTATGACACAAAACACAAATCTGCAACTAAAGTCAATATTTATGCTTCAATGATATTTTAATAGTTGATGTTGGTAGCAAAAAAGTTCAAAGATTCACAAATCTGAGAGTTTGGGGAAACTACGTAAATGTATAAATATTTAAGACACAGCTCCTATTAATCACTCTAAATGTATGATAGAAGAAGATATAATATAACAGAAGATATAATATAATAGAAGATATAATATAATAGAAGAATATATATTATAACAGAAAATATAATATAACAGAAGATATAATATAATAGAAGAAGATATAATATAACAGAAAATATAATAAAACAGAAAATATAATATAACAGAAGATATAATATAATAGAAGAAGATATAATATAACAGAAAATATAATATAACAGAAAATATAATATAACAGAAGATATAATATAATAGAAGAAGATATAATATAAATAGTACAAGATATAATATAAATATAAGAAGATACAATGTAATAGAAGAAGATATAATATAATATAAAAAGAAATAATATAATATAATTAATTTCTGAAAAGACACATATGAGCAAATCAACATCTCATCTGAACGACATATAATTGTGCTTGATATTGGACGTTAGTGTTGGACAGACCTTGTCTTTAGCAGCCTACTAAAAATAATTTTGGAAGGGAACATACAAGGTAAAAGAGGCACAGACAGACCAAGAATGACATGGACAAGTAACATCAATGGATGGACAAGTCAGCTTACGACAACCTGCGTCATCAAAGCAAGAGAATGACGCTCCATGGTAGCCATCCTTCGATGTGAAGACGGCTCACATTTCAATGATGATGATGATTTGATAGTTGTTCATTTCAACCCAGTATATCCGACTTCAGCATAGCATTTTTGAGTACATATTTGCCTTCACGCTAGTACATGTTTGCCTTCACGCTAGTACAGGTTTGCCTTCACGCTAGTAATAGTTTGCCTTCACGCTAGTACAGGTTTGTATTCACGCTAGTACATATTTGCCTTCACGCTAGTACAGGTTTGCCTTCACGCCAGTACATGTTTGCCTTCACGCTAGTACAGGTTTGTCTTCACGCTAGTACATGTTTGTCTTCACGCTAGTACATGTTTGCCTACACGCTAGTACATGTTTGCCTTCACGCTAGTACAGGTTTGCCTTGACGCTAGTACAAGTTTGCCTTCACGCTAGTACAGGTTTGTATTCACGCTAGTACACATTTGTCTTCACGCTAGTACATGTTTGCCTTCGCGCTAGTACAGGTTTGCTTTCACGCTAGTACAGGTTTGCCTACACGCCAGTACATATTTGCCTTCGCGCTAGTACAGGTTTGCTTTCACGCTAGTATAGGTTTGCCTACACGCCAGTACATGTTAACCTACACGCTAGTACATGTTTGCCTACATGCTATTACATGTTTGCCTACACGCTAGTACAGGTTTGCCTACACGCTAATACATGTTTGCCTTCACGCTAGTACAGGTTTGCCTACACGCCAGTACGTGTTTGCCTTCACACTAGTACAGGTTTGCCTACACGCTAGTACATGTTTGCCTACACGCTAGTACATGTTTGCCTACACGCTAGTACAGATTTGCCTACATACTAGTACATATTTGCATTCATTGCTAGTACAGGTTTGCCTTCACGCTAGTACAGGTTTGCCTACACGCCAGTACATATTTGCCTTCGCGCTAGTACAGGTTTGCTTTCACGCTAGTACAGGTTTGCCTACACGCCAGTACATGTTAACCTACACGCTAGTACATGTTTGCCTACATGCTATTACATGTTTGCCTACACGCTAGTACAGGTTTGCCTACACGCTAATACATGTTTGCCTTCACGCTAGTACAGGTTTGCCTACACGCCAGTACTTGTTTGCCTTCACACTAGTACAGGTTTGCCTACACGCTAGTACATGTTTGCCTACACGCTAGTACAGGTTTGCCTACACGCTAGTACAGATTTGCCTACATACTAGTACATATTTGCATTCATTGCTAGTACAGGTTTGCCTTCACGCTAGAACAGGTTTGCCTTCACGCTAGTATAGGTTTGCCTTCAAGCTAGTACATGTTTACCTACACGCCAGTACATGTTTGTATTCACGCTAGTGCAGGTTTGCCTTCAAGCTAGTACATGTTTACCTACACGCTAGTACAGGTTTGCCTTCACGCTAGTACATGTTTACCTACACGCTAGTAGATGTTTGCCTTCACGCTAGTACAGGTTTGCCTTCACGCTAGTACAGGTTTGCCTTCACACTAGTATATTTTTACCTACACGCTAGTACAGGTTTGCCTTCACGCTAGTACAGGTTTGCCTTCACGCTAGTATAGGTTTGCCTACACGCTAGTACAGGTTTGCCTACACGCTAGTACATGTTTGCCTACACGCTAGTACAGGTTTGCCTACAAGCAAGTACAGGTTTGCCTACACGCTAGGGGGTTTGACTTCACGCTAGTATAGGTTTGCCTTCAAGCTAGTACATGTTTGCCTTCACGCTAGTACAGGTTTGCCTACACGCAAGTACAGGTTTGCCTACACGCTAGTACAGGTTTGACTTGACGTTTAGTACAGGTTTGCCTACACGCTAGTACAGGTTTGCCTACACGCTAGTACATGTTTGCCTACACGCTAGTACAGGTTTGCCTACAAGCAAGTACAGGTTTGCCTACACGCTAGGGGGTTTGACTTCACGCTAGTATAGGTTTGCCTTCAAGCTTGTACATGTTTGCCTTCACGCTAGTACAGGTTTGCCTACACGCTAGTACAGGTTTGCCTACACGCTAGTACAGGTTTGCCTTCACGCTAGTAAAGGTTTGTCTACACGCTAGTACAGGTTTGCCTACACGCTAGTACAGGTTTGCCTACACCCTAGTACAGGTTTGCCTACACGCATATTAGGCCAAATTGGTTGTCTGTTTATAGGGATGCCGTGAGGAGGTGGAATAGAATATGGATAGTTCTAGTTCCCCTATCCTAACACAGGCAGTCAACTATGGGTCGCTGATCGCTTTCAACACTTGTGCGGACTTGGTGCCTCTGCTTCAGACGCGTTGTTGTCTTAAACTTTGAGCTAGCAATTTAAAATATAAGTAAAGTATCCCCCGTCACGCCAAGTGGCCTATAGGGAATATGGTGTTAGTGACCATATATTTTACAGACCTTCGGAACATGATTTTTGGGGTAATGTGGTCGTTATTACGCCCGTACCGCTTTACTATCCCAGAAAAAAATCCCGTACCCATTAATGGCTGGGTGAACCGGAGCCGTCGGTTGGGATCGAACTCTACCTCTTGTCCTTTGTAGTCCAGTTCACTAACCACTGAGCTATAGCGTCTACCAACTAGTAATAATAAATGGTATAAATAGAAGCCTAACCTTAGTCTATGGCGTTAACAATATATGTATTTGTATGTGTTGAGCATGTGCTGTATGGATGCCCATATTTCAGCAGGTAGGAATGATGATTCAATCCAAATACTCAAATACTCAATACTTCAATCAAAACTGTATAGGACAAAAGAAGCGCTCAGGCAAAGGTCAAATTAATTACAGTATATGTCTGTATAATGTTGAGAATACCATGGACAGCTAAGAAGAGTAATGAAAATGTTCTGAAAGAGGTTAAAAAAGAGAGCTAATTTCCAATATTAGTTAGAAGCAATCATCATTTTTTTTGGCCATGTAATGTGAAGAGAACAATTGGAACATATTGTAACAACTGGACAAATTGAGGGACGAAGAGATAGAGGGAAGCAAAGAGAAAAAAATATCAGACAGCTTAAGAGAATGGCTTGGCAGAAGGTCAACAACAGAAATGCTTGCTTACGTTCGCCCGATGACTAAAGTATTCTAGAGTATTCCTAGACTGTAGAATTCCTCTTCGTAATCCGTTCTTAAAAGGACGTTAAGTGGACGTATCTGCGTTGTGTTGTGGTTTGCAGTATAACTGTTATATTTGCGCCTTTCGGCCCAACACATCCGACTTCAGCACGACATTTTTTGAGTACCGGGTTATTTTCCCTCTTCGATCCCTGCTCGCTTGGCCAGACTAGACAGGTTAGTCTGTTACTGGAGGCACCACGGAGAGGTGGAGCAGTGTCGGGATGGTTCTCGTTCACCGACCCTGGCGCAAGCCATCAGCTGTGGGTCGCTGACAACTTCCAGCTCTGGTGTTGGGAGGCGCATGATAAATAACTGTCGAGATCGAAAGTTGTGGTGAGACATGATCACCTACGCCAGCAGGTTCGGTACTTGATGATGATGATATGTCTGGATGATATGACAAAATGTAAACACGAAAAGTTTTAATTTAATTCTTTTTCATTCTGTGTTCCGTTCTAAGAAAAAAAACTGTTCGTATAGAAGTGTAATGTCCACAGCCATGAACACGAGCAGTTGTTACACTTTCGAGAATGTTGCTCGCTGTGTCGTTGAAGCTTTCTAGCCCTCGCAGTGTCATCGATCAATTGAGATATTATACTCATAACACGCAGATTAGTTTTTCATCATTTTGTATGTTCAGTGGTAAACATCTCAAAACTAAGTCACCTTAAACAGAGTAAAATTGCACAGGTACACGCGTACTTGGATTAACGTGTTTTTAAATAGCAAACAAAATCAAAGTAATTATAGAAATATTAAGTCACCGTTGCTAAACAATAAATACATTCTATCTTTCTTTCTCTTCTTCACTGATACCGAAAAGGAGTCGTGGTTTATATCATTTATCGTTTGTGAGCTGCTCGAACTGTGTGAATTAGTGTTGTTACATGTCTATGTCACTGCATCCATCCATCTTCTTCTAGGTCTTTCTCTTCCTTTTGATCTTTTTCCATGCATTCTCGAGAAGAACAAGAATACATAGTGTAGAATGTGTAGAATACATTCTATAATGTCATGAAATTGTTGAAAATAAAATAAATATTTACTTAACACACTGCACAACAACAGCCTACTAAAAGTAATATTGGAAGGGAAAATACAAGGTAAAAGAGGCAGAGGCAGACCAAGACTAACATGGACGAGTAACATCAAAAGATGGACAAGTTAATCTATGACAGCCTGCACCATCAAAGCAAGAAACAGAGTATAATGGCGATCCATGGTAGCCAACCTTCGTTGCGGAGAAGGCACTCCATGATGATGATGATGATAACACACTGGGCACCTGACTACTAAGGTTAACAATTCTAACAGAGAGTAATATAACCAATCATTGAGGATAACATACACAGATTCAAACCAAATTTACACGTCGAAGTATTACAAACCGGTAAAAATAAAGGCCGATGAGAAAGCCCACTTAGAAAGCCCAGTTAGTAAGTCGGTGAGAAAGTTCTTTTTGAAAGCCAGTGAGAAAGCCCTGTTAGAAAACCGGTTAAAAAGCCCAGTTAGAAAACCGATGAGAAAGCCCAGTTAGTAGACCGAGCTAGGAGCTGGTGGAAAAGCCCGGTTAGAAAGCCGGTAAAAAAAGCCCAGTTAGAAACCCAGTGTGAGAAAGCCCAATTAGAAAGCCGGTGAGAAAGCCCAGTTAGAAAGCCGGTGAGAAAACCAGTTAGAAATCCAGTAAAAAAAGAAAGCCAGTTAGAAAACCCAGCTAGAAATGGTGAGAAAGCCCAGATAGAAAGCCGGTGAGAATGCCCAGTTAGAAAACAGGTGAGAAAACCAGTTAGAAATCCAGTAAAAAAGCCCAGTTAGAAAGCCGGTGAGAAAACCAGTTAGAAATCAAGTAAAAAAGAAAGCCAGTTAGAAAGCCGGTGAGAAAACCAGTTAGAAATGGAGTAAAAAAGAAAGCCAGTGAGAAAACCAGTTAGAAATCCAGTAAAAAGAAAGCCAGTTAGAAAGCCGGTGAGAAAACCAGTTAGAAATCTAGTAAAAAGAAAGCCAGTCAGAAAGCCGGTGGGAAAACCAGTTAGAAATCCAGTAAAAAAGAAAGCCAGTTAGAAAGCCGGTGAGAAAACCAGTTAGAAATCCAGTAAAAAAAGAAAGCCAGTTAGAAAGCCGGTGAGAAAACCAGTTAGAAATCCAGTAAAAAAGAAAGCCAGTTAGAAAGCCGGTGAGAAAACCAGTTAGAAATCCAGTAAAAAAGAAAGCCAGTTAGAAAGCCGGTGAGAAAACCAGTTAGAAATCCAGTAAAAAAGAAAGCCAGTTAGAATACCCAGCTAGAAATGGTGAGAAAGCCCAGTTAGAAAGCCGGTGAGAAAACCAGTTAGAAATCCAGTAAAAAAGAAAGCCAGTTAGAATACCCAGCTAGAAATGGTGAGAAAGCCCAGTTATAAAGCAGGTTAGTAAACCCAGTTAGTAAAACCAGAAAAAAGCTGGTGGAAAAGCCCAGATAGAAAGCCGATGAGAAAGCCCAGTTAGTAAACCCAAATAAAAGCTGGTGGACAAGCCCAGATTGAAAGCCGACAAGAAAGCCCTTTTAGAAAGCTGGTGATACAGCCCAGTTCGAAAATCCAGCTAGAGGCTGTGAGATAACCCAATTCGAAAACCCAGTTAGAGAGCAGGTGAAAAAGCCTGGAAATTCTCTCTAATGATGATACTGGACTAATTGCAACAACTCTCTCTAATAGTGATACTAGACTTATTGCAACAATTCTCTCTAATAGTGTCACTAGACTAATTGCAAAAACTCTCTAATAATGACACAAGACAAATTGCAACAACTCTCTAATAGTGACACAAGACTAATGGTAACAACTCTCTAATAGTGTCACTGGACTAATTACAACAACTCTCGCTAATAGTGTCACAAGAATAATTGCGACAACTCTCTCTATTAGTGTCACTAGAATAATTGCAACAACTCTCTCTAATAGTGTCACAAGAATAATTGCAACAACTCTCTCTAATAGTGTCACTAGAATAATTGCAACAACTCTCTCTCTCTCTAATAGTGTCACTAGAATAATTGCAACAACTCTCTTTAATAGTGTCACTATAATAATTGCAACAACTCTCTCTAATAGTGTCACAAGAATAATTGCGACAACTCTCTCTATTAGTGTCACTAGAATAATTGCAACAACT
Source organism: Megaustenia siamemsis (assembly GCA_032433765.1). Classification (NCBI taxonomy): domain Eukaryota; kingdom Metazoa; phylum Mollusca; class Gastropoda; order Stylommatophora; family Ariophantidae; genus Megaustenia; species Megaustenia siamemsis. The sequence goes on from JAVIAB010000001.1 coordinate 20,496,012, forward strand.
CTCTCTAATAGTGTCACTATAATAATTGCGACAACTCTCTCTAATAGTGTCACTATAATAATTGCAACAACTCTCTCTAATAGTGCCACTATAATAATTGCGACAACTCTCTCTAATAGTGCCACTATAATAATTGCGACAACTCTCTCTAATAGTGCCACTATAATAATTGCGACAACTCTCTCTAATAGTGCCACTATAATAATTGCGACAACTCTCTCTAATAGTGCCACTATAATAATTGCGACAAATCTCTCTAATAGTGTCACTATAATAATTGCGACAACTCTCTCTAATAGTGCCACTATAATAATTGCGACAACTCTCTCTAATAGTGCCACTATAATAATTGCGACAACTCTCTCTAATAGTGCCACTATAATAATTGCGACAAATCTCTCTAATAGTGCCACTATAATAATTGCGACAACTCTCTCTAATAGTGCCACTATAATAATTGCGACAACTCTCTCTAATAGTGCCACTATAATAATTGCGACAACTCTCTCTAATAGTGCCACTATAATAATTGCGACAAATCTCTCTAATAGTGTCACTATAATAATTGCGACAACTCTCTCTAATAGTGTCACAAGAATAATTGCAACACCTCTCTCTAATAGTGTCACTAGAATTATTGCAACAACTCTCTCTCTAATAGTGTCACTAGAATAATTGCAACAACTCTCTTTAATAGTGTCACAAGAATAATTGCAACAACTCTCTCAAATAGTGTCACAAGAATAATTGCGACAACTCTCTCTAATAGTGTCACTAGAATAATTGCGACAACTCTCTCTAATAGTGTCACTAGAATAATTGCGACAACTCTCTCTAATAGTGTCACTAGAATAATTGCGACAACTCTCTCTAATAGTGTCACTATAATAATTGCGACAACTCTCTCTAATAGTGTCACTAGAATAATTGCGACAACTCTCTCTAATAGTGCCACTATAATAATTGCGACAACTCTCTCTAATAGTGCCACTATAATAATTGCGACAACTCTCTCTAATAGTGTCACTATAATAATTGCGACAACTCTCTCTAATAGTGCCACTATAATAATTGCGACAACTCTCTCTAATAGTGCCACTATAATAATTGCGACAACTCTCTCTAATAGTGTCACTATAATAATTGCGACAACTCTCTCTAATAGTGCCACTATAATAATTGCGACAACTCTCTCTAATAGTGCCACTATAATAATTGCGACAACTCTCTCTAATAGTGCCACTATAATAATTGCGACAACTCTCTCTAATAGTGCCACTATAATAATTGCGACAACTCTCTCTAATAGTGTCACTATAATAATTGCGACAACTCTCTCTAATAGTGTCACTATAATAATTGCGACAACTCTCTCTAATAGTGCCACTATAATAATTGCGACAACTCTCTCTAATAGTGCCACTATAATAATTGCGACAACTCTTTCTAATAGTGTCACTATAATAATTGCGACAACTCTTTCTAATAGTGTCACTATAATAATTGCGACAACTCTCTCTAATAGTGTCACTATAATAATTGCGACAACTCTCTCTAATAGTGTCACTATAATAATTGCGACAACTCTCTCTAATAGTGTCACTATAATAATTGCGACAACTCTCTCTAATAGTGTCACTATAATAATTGCGACAACTCTCTCTAATAGTGTCACTATAATAATTGCAACAACTCTCTCTAATAGTGTCACTATAATAATTGCGACAACTCTCTCTAATAGTGTCACTAGAATAATTGCGACAACTCTCTCTAATAGTGCCACTATAATAATTGCGACAACTCTCTCTAATAGTGCCACTATAATAATTGCGACAACTCTCTCTAATAGTGTCACTATAATAATTGCGACAACTCTCTCTAATAGTGCCACTATAATAATTGCGACAACTCTCTCTAATAGTGCCACTATAATAATTGCGACAACTCTCTCTAATAGTGTCACTATAATAATTGCGACAACTCTCTCTAATAGTGCCACTATAATAATTGCGACAACTCTCTCTAATAGTGCCACTATAATAATTGCGACAACTCTCTCTAATAGTGCCACTATAATAATTGCGACAACTCTCTCTAATAGTGCCACTATAATAATTGCGACAACTCTCTCTAATAGTGTCACTATAATAATTGCGACAACTCTCTCTAATAGTGTCACTATAATAATTGCGACAACTCTCTCTAATAGTGCCACTATAATAATTGCGACAACTCTCTCTAATAGTGCCACTATAATAATTGCGACAACTCTTTCTAATAGTGTCACTATAATAATTGCGACAACTCTCTCTAATAGTGCCACTATAATAATTGCGACAACTCTCTCTAATAGTGCCACTATAATAATTGCGACAACTCTCTCTAATAGTGTCACTATAATAATTGCGACAACTCTTTCTAATAGTGTCACTATAATAATTGCGACAACTCTCTCTAATAGTGCCACTATAATAATTGCGACAACTCTCTCTAATAGTGCCACTATAATAATTGCGACAACTCTCTCTAATAGTGCCACAAGAATAATTGCGACAATTCTCTCTAATAGTGTCACAAGAATAATTGCGACAATTCTCTCTAATAGTGTCACTATAATAATTGCGACAACTCTCTCTAATAGTGTCACTATAATAATTGCGACAACTCTCTCTAATAGTGTCACTATAATAATTGCGACAACTCTCTCTAATAGTGCCACAAGAATAATTGCAACAACTCTCTCTAATAGTGTCACAAGAATAATTGCGACAACTCTCTCTAATAGTGCCACTATAATAATTGCGACAACTCTCTCTAATAGTGTCACTATAATAATTGCGACAACTCTCTCTAATAGTGTCACTAGAATAATTGCAACAACTCTCTAATAGTGTCACTGGACTAATTACAACAACTCTCGCTAATAGTGTCACAAGAATAATTGCGACAACTCTCTCTAATAGTGTCACTATAATAATTGCGACAACTCTCTCTAATAGTGTCACTAGAATAATTGCAACAACTCTCTCTAATAGTGTCACAAGAATAATTGCAACAACTCTCTCTAATAGTGTCACAAGAATAATTGCGACAATTCTCTCTAATAGTGTCACTATAATAATTGCGACAACTCTCTCTAATAGTGTCACAAGAATAATTGCGACAATTCTCTCTAATAGTGTCACTATAATAATTGCAACAACTCTCTCTAATAGTGTCACAAGAATAATTGCGACAACTCTCTCTAATAGTGTCACTATAATAATTGCGACAACTCTCTCTAATAGTGTCACTAGAATAATTGCAACAACTCTCTCTAATAGTGTCACAAGAATAATTGCAACAACTCTCTCTAATAGTGTCACAAGAATAATTGCGACAACTCTCTCTAATAGTGCCACTATAATAATTGCGACAACTCTTTCTAATAGTGTCACTATAATAATTGCGACAACTCTCTCTAATAGTGCCACTATAATAATTGCGACAACTCTCTCTAATAGTGCCACTATAATAATTGCGACAACTCTCTCTAATAGTGCCACTATAATAATTGCGACAACTCTCTCTAATAGTGCCACTATAATAATTGCGACAACTCTCTCTAATAGTGCCACTATAATAATTGCGACAACTCTCTCTAATAGTGCCACTATAATAATTGCGACAACTCTCTCTAATAGTGCCACTATAATAATTGCGACAACTCTTTCTAATAGTGCCACTATAATAATTGCGACAACTCTTTCTAATAGTGTCACTATAATAATTGCGACAACTCTCTCTAATAGTGTCACTATAATAATTGCGACAACTCTTTCTAATAGTGTCACTATAATAATTGCGACAACTCTCTCTAATAGTGCCACTATAATAATTGCGACAACTCTCTCTAATAGTGTCACTATAATAATTGCGACAACTCTTTCTAATAGTGTCACTATAATAATTGCGACAACTCTCTCTAATAGTGCCACTATAATAATTGCGACAACTCTCTCTAATAGTGCCACTATAATAATTGCGACAACTCTTTCTAATAGTGTCACTATAATAATTGCGACAACTCTCTCTAATAGTGTCACTATAATAATTGCGACAACTCTTTCTAATAGTGTCACTATAATAATTGCGACAACTCTCTCTAATAGTGCCACTATAATAATTGCGACAACTCTCTCTAATAGTGCCACTATAATAATTGCGACAACTCTCTCTAATAGTGTCACTATAATAATTGCGACAACTCTCTTTAATAGTGTCACTATAATAATTGCGACAACTCTCTCTAATAGTGTCACTATAATAATTGCGACAACTCTCTCTAATAGTGTCACTAGAATAATTGCGACAACTCTCTCTAATAGTGCCACTATAATAATTGCGACAACTCTCTCTAATAGTGTCACTATAATAATTGCGACAACTCTCTCTAATAGTGTCACTATAATAATTGCGACAACTCTCTCTAATAGTGTCACTATAATAATTGCGACAACTCTCTCTAATAGTGCCACTATAATAATTGCGACAACTCTCTCTAATAGTGTCACTATAATAATTGCGACAACTCTCTCTAATAGTTCCACTAACCTAATTTTTGCAAAAACGTATTATAATGATATCCTTCAACTAAAGACTTCATTGTGCTAATAGTACAAGCGTACTAAGGGCGCAGTTGCAGTTATATCTGTAGGTGTTTGAGTACTCAGGTCAATGTTGCTGGCCTAATGGTAGCGCTAATTAGATAGGATAACATCACTTCATTGGAATACCGTTATTTCTGTTTAATTACTCTATTATTGGGAGCCGTGATATCTCAGCGGTTAGTGAACTGGACTACAAAGGACAAGAGGTCGGGTTCAGACATTTCACGGCTTCCGGGTTCACCTAGTCTTAAATTAAATTGTACCGGATTTTTTGGGACGAAAGTAAAGCGTCACGGGGCGTAAAACCGCCCACGTTACCCCAAAAATCATATTCGGAACGTCTATAAAAATTATGAGCACTAAAACCATTTTCCATTAACGCCACTTGGCGTGACGGGGCTCTTTACTTTTTCTTTTCTTTTCTACTATTAGTGATCTTCTTTGGTTGTTCGTGACAGTCAAAACTTGTGGCTTTGTATGGGCAACAACGTTCTTACTTTTGGAACTGTCTGTGGTTTCCCTTGCTGTGGTACCCAAAGTCTGGATCACACTGCTATTTTATGTATGTCTAGACTAGATTCTTTCAATTTGGAATATGAGTCTATCAAAGTTTGAGTACTCCTTGGCACTTTGCAAGGAAATTTTCTACATAACATTACATTACATAACATGACATAACAATACATAAAAATAGATAACATTACATACCATTACATAGCAATGCATAACATTACGTCACTATTTCATGCTTAAAATAGCACATAATTATCATCAAGTACAGGGCCTGCTGGCGCAGGTGATCATGTCTCTCCACAAATTTCGATCTTGACAGTTATTTATCATTTCCGTTGTTGACATTCAGCCAAGCCATTCTCTTAAGCTGTCTGGTATCTTTTCTCTTTGCATCCCTCTATCTTTTCGTCCCGCAATTTTCCCGGTTGTTACAATATATTCCAGCTGTTCTCTTCTTATTACATGGCCAAAAAATGAACAATAGCATATACAGTAACTACATTTACGACATTTTACTATTTCTGGGGTCTGTTCATACTATGGACAGCTAAGAAGAATAATGAAAACGTTCTGAAAGAGGCCAAAGCAAAAAGAGAGCTAATATTCAATATTAGGAAGAAACAATCATCATTTTTTGAACATGTAATGAGAAGGAAACAGCCGGAATGTATTGTAACAACTGGGAAAATTGATAGACGAAGTTAGAAGGAGAAAAGATACCAGACAGCTTAAGAGAATGGCTTGGCAGAAGGTGAACAATAGAAATGATAAATAACTGTCTAGATCGAAAGTTGTGGTGTGACATGATCACCTACGCCAGCAGGCACGGTACTTGATGATGATGATGATGATGATGATGATGATGGGGTCTGCAGCGGGTGAGTGTGCAGGAGGGGATTATAGGACCCAAGAAATAGGAAAATGCCGTAAACATAGTTTTTTTTTTTTTATTTTTATGCGCTATATATATATATATATATATATTTTTTTTTTTTTTGGATAATAGAAATACCGCATTAATTATGAGAAATTGCTCAGCCGAAAGTTCTTTGTTCCATCTCAGGAAATAGCAAATGCTAAAATAAACAAAAATGTTCAAAATGGAATACGTTCATTCCCTGGATTGTGTACTAAGTGGGACAAGCTTAAGATGTAAGGATTTGTTGACGTAGCGGATTTTCTATTGTTGTAAATCAATTTAATCAAATGTAAATTCTAATCAAATAATATTTTATAAAGTAGAATTAATAAACTTGTATTGATTGTCTTAAAATAGTGCGCTTTTTTTGATCGTCTTCCTGTTAGAGAAGACGAGTAGACAGCGACAATACTGTTAATGTTAGGGCATATGACGAAAACGATAAGAAAGAAATGTATGGAAATGAATCTCGAGATTATTTTTGGGGTTTACAATCACGTACGACAAATATTTTCCTTTACATTGACTATCCAAACGTTTCTCTTTTTAGCACATTTTCCTCTTCATTGACTATCTAAACTTTTCTCTTTTAGCACATTTTTCCTCTTCATTGACTATCTAAACTTTTCTCTTTTAGCACATTTTCCTCTTCATTGACTATCTAAACTTTTCTCTTTTAGCACATTTTCCTCTTCATTGACTATCTAAACTTTTCTCTTTTAGCACATTTTCCTCTTCATTGACTATCTAAACTTGTCTCTTTTAGCACATTTTTCCTCTTCATTGACTATCTAAACTTGTCTCTTTTAGCACATTTTTCCTCTTCATTGACTATCTAAACTTTTCTCTTTTAGCACATTTTTCCTCTTCATTGACTATCTAAACTTTTCTCTTTTTGCACATTTTTCCTCTTCATTGACTATCCAAACTTTTCTCTTTTAGCACATTTTTCCTCTTCATTGACTATCTAAACTTTTCTATTTTAGCACATTTTCGTCTTCATTGACTATCTGTCTGTCTGTCTGCGATCAGGACTCAGTCAGAGTAGGATCCCAGACTCTCACATTAAGTCAGCTGTCAGGTCAAGTGTGTTGATCGCCCCCACAGACAGAACATCTCAGTTAGAGTCTACCATATCCACTCCGACTGAACACCCGTTAAAACGTTGCCTTGTGTTCTGGGCCAGTGGCCCAGTGCATCCGATTTCAGCCAGCATTTTATTCAGGTTTGCTTTCCTTAGCCTTTGATTGTCCCCAATCTTCCTGCAAGGCAGCAGATGATCTTTTCTGTAGGGGGATTCTGCCATTAGACGGTCGGCCTTCCCAGGTTTACGAGCACCGTCTGCCCGAGTCACTAGAGGTGACTAACACAGCCATGCGACTTGTAATGTGAGGGAACTGCAACAAGGAACGCTTTTCATGCATAGCTTTCAATTGTTCCTGCCGCCTATCCCCATATACCGGTAAGTCACGTCCTCTTGAAAACGATGATCGTCGTAGCACTAGATGATGTTAGGCCATCTTTGATGACTCCAATTCCGATCAAACAGACATACAGTAAGTCGTCAAATTATCTCTGTTGCACATCAAACAGCAGACCGTAAGATTTGCGCACGGCCGGTTTAGGGAACCATTACGATGACGTAGCACACACAAAAGTCGCCCAACACTTAATCTCGTTCCATTTAGATTTATGTGTGATTACTCAAGTGTAAGCAGCCTACGACGAACAAAACACGAAGCAAATTTCCCAAAGAGACAAAACTGCGGCTGACGAAGTAGTTTACATTAATGTGTAACATGGAAATAACTTGCGTCAAAGAATACCATCAACGGTCATGAACAGCACCAATGTGTGACGTAAAGCGCAGATCAAGTCTAGATGGTGGAAGGTCTCACTCACAACACTTGAGTCGTCAAAAACGGACTGTTTTCGGCCTACAACCTCGCTTTTGCGACACAGATGTATCAAACATATCATCATTTTGACTTTAACGCAGAAAAGTGCAAAGAAGTTCCGAAATTAATCAAACCCTGGGTTCATTTTCTGCAGCGATCGAGAGGACGTGGACTAGATCCGCCATCTTGTAGACGGAAGTCTTTTCTCTTTTAGCACATTTTTCCTTTTCATTGACTATCTAAACTTTTCTCTTTTAGCACATTTTTCCTCTTCATTGACTATCTAAACTTTTCTCTTTTAGCACATTTTTCCTCTTCATTGACTATCTAAACTTTTCTCTTTTAGTACATTTTTCCTCTTCATTGACTATCTAAACTTTTCTCTTTTAGCACATTTTCCTCTTCATTGACTATCTAAACTTTTCTCTTTTAGCACATTTTCCTCTTCATTGACTATCTAAACTTTTCTCTTTTAGCACATTTTTCCTCTTCATTGACTATCTAAACTTTTCTCTTTTAGCACATTTTCCTCTTCATTGACTATCTAAACTTTTCTCTGTTAGCACATTTTCATGTTTTTCCCCAGCTCTACTAAACAAATGTCTACATTACTTATGTCGTTAGAAGCGTTAGAAGTGGTATTTTGCATCATGGTTGTTGCTGGTATGGATCCAGAAGCCTATGAACTGACGTCCTTCGGCCCAATGCCATGTAATTATATCCGCGGGTTTTTCTGAGTTACCTTGTAGTTACGTACAAGGTGTTCCAGTTATCAGGTCTTTGAGGAAGTAGAGTTGCTTTGATGTCAGTGAGCTTTGGACTGTCAAAAAGGCGATGTGCTACTGTTTCATGTGAGTGTTCACAGAGTGGACATGCTGGAGTTTGGTTTCGTTGTATTCTATTGATGTGGTCGTTCAGTGGCAAATGACCGGTTCTCAGTCTGAAGATGGTGGTTTGGTATCTTCTTTTTAAGTTGTTAATATTGTCATGGAGGTTTAGCCTTGACATATAATTTAAAATATATCTCCCTGTTTTTCCCATAGCTCATCCATTCAGCCAATCTTCTCTACTGTTAGAGTTTATGGTTGTTTAATGAGATGTCGGTGTGAAACTGTGTCTATCTGGATCCTTTCTTAGCTAGTGTATCATTGTTTCAAGAAGGGGTGTGCTATCCTACAATTTAAACAGACTTTTGTGATTTGGGAGTAGTTTTTATTTAACATGACAAACATTCTTTCTTTTACCGACTTTCACGAGATTCAAGGACTCACTGCGGATTCTAGTCTTTCCTCGTGACAGTGTCTGGTTGTTATTATTAGTATTATTATTATTTATTTTTACTATCATTATTATCATTATGATTATCACCACATAATCATTATTATTATCATCATTATTAGCATTATTATCATCTTTATTATAATTATCATTATATTTATTATGATTATTATTATCATCAGTATCATTATCGTTGTCATCAGTAAAGAAGTAAAGGCATCAAGACGCACAAAGATGCGTAGAGATGCGAAGTTGCTGTAAAGCTGATGATGAACGCAATAACAACAACATATCACTAACGTACTATTATTATAAGTAGTAGTAGTAAGAACAGCAGTAGTAGTAGTAGTAGTAGTAGTAGTTGTTGTTGTTGTTGTTGTTGTAGTAATAGCAGTAGTAGTAGTAGTAGTAGTAGTAGTAGTAGTAGTAAATAGCACTAGTAGCAGTAGTAGTAGAATAAACCAAATATAAATTGAACAAATATGGAGACAGAACATAACTTTTCCTAACTGCTCTCTTTATATCAATAAGTTCAGAGTTGCCTTTATAACCACTGCTTTCTGTTCCCAATATAAGTTGAACATTAGTCCAATGTCTGTCAAACGTCCTAAACAATATAAATGTAAAACAACTTTGTTAATAGTTTATTTTAAGTTTGTATTCCTAATATCGCCAATCAACCACTAATATCTTCAGTAATAAAGAAAAGACGATGGTCATACGTTGGACAAGTGATGAGAAGAGATAATAATCGAATAGCAAAGCAAACCCTCATATGGGAAACAACAGGTAAAAGAAAAAGAGGAAGACCCAGGGAGACACTGAGAAGGACATTGATGAGAGAGGCAAGTGCAGCAGGAGTCGGCTCCCTCAATGAGATAGAACTGGTTGCACTGAACAGAGACAGATGGCGAGATTTGATAAAATATCTTTAAAAGAAAACTGCTAGAACAAACATTCATATAGGAGAAGGTGTATCTTGGTCTACGCCCTATGGGCCGGTTACGGCTCGAAAGGTCAATAGATAGATTCCTAATACTACAATTAGTTTAAGTGCATATTTATGTGAGTTTGACACACAACATTTGATTGGGAGTATCGTTATTTTTTTAACATTCGGTTTACATGTCTTCGACTTTTGAGTGTTCTCGTAATGAGTGAAAGCATTGAACCCGCAAGACGCCAGAGTTGGTCGTCACTTAGTACTGCCATTTGTTGTTTATTATTTTTGGAATGTTGCAAAAAACTGTGTTTAGCAAGAAGTTAAAAGGTTTAGAAAACTAAAGAATAAGTGTAGGAGACTAACAATATTAATAAGTCTTTTATTACCACTACTATTTTGTCAAGAGAAGAAGAAAGTTGGAATACTTGGTTACAACTGCCAAAATAAAAGGAAAGAAATATCGCGGACGACAATGAGAGAAAATACTGGATAACTTGGTGTCATGGCATGGAAAGCAGTCAACAACAGAACTGATACGATGCACTGTAGATAGAAGATTGTGGAAGGACATGATCGCCTACGCCAACAGGTATGGTACATGATGATGATGACTATTTTGAACGTAAAAAATTAAGGGTTACCTCAGCGGTCTCCGGCATGTGGGAAATGTGGTATTCTTTCTCTTCTACATTTCGACTCCCTGTGGAGCATAGGTCTTCAACAAACACTTTTCAAGGCGTTCTGTTTCTTCTCATTCTTTTAAGATAATGTCACGTCTTCCCCATCATCTCCATCTCTGCTTCCACCTGTCTTCTCCAAGAATATTTTGGTCTTACTCTTTGTCTTTTCCCCTGGGGATTCCAAAAGTAAAAGGTTATTCTTTCCTGTTATTCCATCCTTTTATTCTGTGCAATCATCCATTAATAAAGGTCTGTATCTTCTAACTGTCATTTTTGTTGTTCTCCATGTTTCACCGCTATACAATTGGACTGATTTAACATAGAAGTTGAAGACTTTTATTTTTGTATTTAACCTAATTTCTTTGGATTTTCATGTTTCCTAGTGCAGCGAAAGCTCTTTCTGCAGTTTAAATCATTCTCTATTACTCTTTCCTGTCTAATATTACTGTCCAGATATATGTACGATTTTACATCTAGTAAAGGTATTTCTCCTATTGTTATTTGGTTATTGCCAACTGCATTAATTCTCATGATTTTGAACTTATATATATATTTTTTTTCAATTCAAACTATTGTGATCTCTCATTAAGTATGATTATCTTATCTTTCATCTGTTGGTGATTATGTGGTAGGAGAGTTATATCATCAGCAAACCCTATGTCATCAAGTTGCTTGTTCAGTGTCCACTGGATTCCATTTATGTTGTTCTGCATAACAGGGGGAATTGCTATATTAGTATCAGCACTTTATCCAATAATATTGCCGGCATCACGCCAGGTCGCTCTGCTCCTCCCCCCCCCCTCCCCACCCATTTTTTGTTTAAATTGGACATCCATTTTCAGAAGCTAAGTTAACGCCAAAGCCGTGTCAGATTAAAAAAATATTAGTCAAATTTTTCTGACCAATAGCGAGCGCATTACCGAACTCGGCCATCTTGGTTTCGCTATTATCATAGCTAACTGATGAGAGCTATCTAAAGACATATATAGCTGGAGACAAGAAATAGAGACTGGCCTGCTGGTGATTTAAACTACATTTAAACAGGTTATTAAGTCTGGAACGTGCAGGAAAGAAGAAAAAAAAATTTCTCATAGAATTTTCGCACGCAAGCATTCAATCAATTGCCCGCCGGGACTAACATAATGTTACTACTGCCACAGCAACTATTAATGTTGTTACAACTACTATAATCTTCTACTGCACCTACAATTATTTGCAACACTATTACCACTTACAACTCATGCTATTATTGTCTGAACTGTTTGTACCACAGTCTACATCATCATCAATAAGTTCCGTCTCCGCATCGAATGTTGGCTACCACGGAGCGCTATTCCACTTTGTCTCTTGCTTTGTTGGTGCCTGTTGACATAGGTTGACTTGCCCATCTTTGATGTTGCTCGTTCATGTTAGTCTTGGTCTGCTTCTGCCTCTTTTATCTTGTATTTTCCCTTCCAAAATTACTTTTAGTAGGCTGCTGTTCCTTTTAACAAGCCCCCAAAGCCTGATTTGTCTTGTTCTAATTGTGATTAGTAGTTCTCTTTTCATTTTTAATTGTTTTAAAAATTCATTTGTTTTCTTTTCTTTCCACCCAATTCTTCATATTCTTCCATAAATCAACACTTCAAATTCTTCTTCAATTTTCTGTTCTGTTTTCTTTTCTAATAAGATTTTGCTTTTCTTAGTTTTAGTCCAGGTGTTATTTTTGTTATTTATTTGTTTAAGCAGTAAAATTATGACGATGCCTTTCTTAAATATTTTATTTTAATTTATTTTACACGACCACCACATATAAACACACAATACACGCACTCCCTCTATGTAAGCCCAGGTAGCTGAGAAGTTTGGTCTATCCTTAGAGACGCTGCAGAGAAACATTAACAATATTATATTAAGACAAATAACCAAAATATCTTAATTAAATTAACAAAAAATCATAAAAAGCTCTAGCTGCTTATAAGAGTTGGGTATAGGAAGAATTGGATGGAAAGTAGAGAAAACAAACGATGAACGCTTAATAAAAAAACACAAAATGAAAAGAGAGACAATTAAAACAATACGAATGAGATTGTTGAGGCTTGTTAAAAGACACAGCAGCCGACTAAAAGTAATCTTGGAAGGGAAAATACAAATTGACAGAGGCAGATGCAGACCAAGACTAACATGGACGAGTAACATCAAAAGATGAACAAATCAGCCGGCCTATGACAATCTGCACTATCAAAACAAGAGACAGAGCGGAATGGCGCTCATTGGTAGCCAACCTTCGATATCACGACGGCACTCAATGACTGCATGAAACTACTTATATTATGTTTATTATATTAATTATTACAGTTACAACTTCATAAAAAGCAACAAGTTTATTCTCAAAGAGGCAAAGACAAACAAAAAACGAGCTCCTAAAAAGCATCAGAAAGTAACAATCGACATTTTACGGGAAAATCATGAGAAGAGCAATGTTGGAATGCTTGTTATATCTGGAAAAGTATCAGGGAAAGAGCTATCGCGAACAAAACACAGAGAAGAAGACACTCGATAACCCGGTGTCGTGGCACTGTAAACAGTCGACAACTGAATTGATATGATGCACTATAAATGGAAAACTCTCGGACATAATCGCCTACGCCAACCGTTATAGCACATGACGATGATGATGATGATAAATATTATTATCGACGCTGAAAACAAACATCATCTATAATGCATGTTCATATTCCTCCTATGCAACCAGTGCCAAACATGTACATTCACAAGTCACAAGCGGAAATTAGTCACAACAGACAAGCTTTAAGAGAAGTGGAATGACCAGAAGAAGCATATTTTTTTTCCGTTCGCCAGCTTTGATCTCTGACGAAGCTCATAGAGACTAGGAACTGAATTTTGCATGTTAATCCATTTTTCCCTGGCAGACGTGAGCACAGGGGTCCCTCGCCACACAGGCAGATAACTCCGTCTTCGGAGTTACTCATATTTTTTTCCGTCGATGAGTAATTGACGTTTCAAGCCGGGCCTCGCTGCTGAGACCAGGGGTGGTTGAAGCAGGAGAAATCATAGATAAAAATCCCAACTGGTGCAGCCAGGATTTGAACCCACAACCTCTCTGTCTCGAGGCCGGCGTCTTTCCTCGAGACCAACTAGTCCCCCCAGAACCATAATTGTGGTGGGACAATGAGAGAAAGAATAGAATCAATCTTTCACTGAATTCTAGTAGTAATATCACATAACATATTTCACCATTTATAATTCACATATAAAAGTAGGGGATACGTTAGTGATCTTTCTCCTTGTGTTTACATTTCCCCAACTAAGAGAGACAGGGAGCATTAATTGTTCTGATGGGTCTACTGAAGAGCATCAAGTTGCATTCGAACCCTCGTGTTACCCTCCGCCTCTGACGCTCTTCAACTATATAAAGTGACAAAGAATTAAAGTAGTACGCCCACCTGGAGTGACTACCTTAAGCCACAGTTGTTTGTTTACAGCTGAAAGTGGAATTTAAATTCTAATCTTGAACATTGTTTATCCTTTATGTATGAAGATGCTGTAGATCTGGTAAAATAAACACAAAATTATTTCTAGCAGCTAAACTAGTAGAGAGAGGAGACATGCTACAATGTTTCGGCAAAAGACTTCATAAGTACAAAATAAAAAAGATAACGATCAACACGATAGGCAAATACCATCCTGAAACAACAAAGTAAATAAACACGAAAGTCAAACTCTGATTTTAAAATTGAAAATGGCGGAAAGAAACGGTGGTCAGGATTTGCGTACCTGTTGGTATATCTAGTACATTCTACTTTTTCTTAAAATTGATATTTTATGGAAGTGGTTTCAATTTGTGACGCAACACATAAAAATTAAGATCGTCAGCTAAAATCAATATTTACATGTGAATTTTATTGTAACAGTTAATGTCCGAAACAAAAGAATTAAAGATTGATAAATTTTAGAGTTTCCGGTGTGGAATATTTAATTTTCAACCGCAGAAGTTTAAACAATTTAATACAAATCGTCATTTAATCACTTTAAATGTTTAATGGAAGATGCATGTGTATTGTATCTTACCTCTTCCAAGAAAGACACAAATGATCAAATCAACTATATAGTATCGGTGGAGTGGGCTCCATACATAACAGAGCAACACGTCCATCCACGCATTGCTAGAAGTATGTGGAATATGTTGGTTATAGCCGAGTTCCGAATATTTCTCGGTATAAGACACGACACTACACATTCAAGAATGAACAAAATTTGTGCGTTATAAATAAGTCATCATTTATTATGTATAGAGATACTCTCCTTCCCAGCGTCTCTGTAGATACTTGTTCAATCTATTAACAGTCTTGGCCGCTGAAGCAATTCGACTGCCGTCGGTGTTGTAACTCAGCTATTTGTATAGTGGATATTCTAACTATCTCTCTATCTAGCTCTCTTTCGTCTGTGTCTTCTGTTTCTAACGTTCTCCAATGGCTGAATTCTTACTCTGAATTATCTCTCTTTGCTCTGTGTCTAGTTCTGGTGCGTGACTTCTAATTCTGATCTCTAGTAACTCTAGTTTCTGCTCTCCAGTTCTCTAGTTCTAGTTCTAGCTCTCCAGTTGATCTAGTCTCTTCCTGTAGTTCTGCTCTCTAGTTCTGCTTCCTAGTTCTCCTTTCTGGTTCTAGTTCTCTAGTCTAATTCTGTTCTCCTGTGGTTCTGCTTCTCTAGTTCTAGTCTCTTCTCTAAGTTGAAGTTCCTCTGTGACTATCTTAGTGCCTATCTCTAGTTCTAGTCTCTTCCGCAAGTTGAAGTTCCTCTGTGACTATCTCAGTGCCTATCGGTCCCTAGTGCATGGTTATCTCTGTGTGTGTCCCTGAAGTAGAAGTCTAAAAGTTTCCTCTCAAGTCTGCCCTCTAACTTTATACTCATGTCTTTTGACCGACAGTTAACTTCACTTCCTGCTTCTCTTTGTCCACTGATTGTGACAGATCTCCGAGCCAAGCCGGGGAATTTCCCAGAGCGGGATAATTTTGTCAGGTTCACATCCATTACTAGTAACTCGATCTTCATGTCTTCCTCTCTGGCTAAACTTCTACCTCCATGCTAACTATACTTTCTCCAGATAAAATGACATCTAATACTGCTCCATTCTTCTCTGAGCTCCAAAGTGACCATCCCTAACCATCTGAAACTGTGTGACTAGCCTTCAGTTTTTGGGGTAATGTGGTCGGCATTACGCCCGTGCCGCTTTTTTTCCCAGAAAAAAAATCCGGTACCCATTAAAAGCTGGGTGAACCCGAAAGCCGTTGGTTGGGATCGAACCCATCATAGTCCTGTTCACTAACCACTGAACTATCGCGGCTACCTAACTCACCATGAACAAGGACATATTTTGGGGGGATAAGGCTGGAATCATGATGGGCACTTCCAAAAACACCCATTTTAGTGGCTGAGTTATTTGCGGGTTATCATCGTTGCACCCCGAACATACCCATAAGTGCTCAGATCCCTTCCTGGAGGCGAAGGCGCACCTCACAGCACCAGAGCTGGAAGTTGTCAGCGACCCAGAGCTGATGGCTTTGCGCCAGGATCGGTAAACCAGAACCATCCAGACCCTGCTCCACCTTTCCGCGGTGCCTCTAGTAACAGACTAACCTGTCTAGTCTGGCCAAGCGAGTAGGGATCGAAGAGGGGATACAACCCGGTACTCAAAAATGTCGTGCTGAAGTCGGATGTGTTGGGCCGAAAGACGCAAATATCACAGTTATACTGCATACCACAACACAACGCAGAAACACCCACTTAACGTCCTATTAAGGGCGGATGACGAAGAGGAATTCTATAGTCTACGAATACTCTAGTCATCGGGCGAACGCAAGCAAACAAGATCCCTTCCTCAGCAAGTCACACAGCACTCGCAATAATTATGAAGATATCGTTACTTTCCTTTCCTTTTTTTTATTTTATATATTTAGTGGCCGAGTGAGCCCCCGAACCTTGGTGGTATCAATACAATTATGATTCAACTGGGAATCGAACCGTGACCACTCAAACATGAAGGCTTGTTAACACCATTTAAACCAAATACAAAAAGAGAAGAGTTTTGCAGCGGTTGTTGTATGTCCAAGGTTTGAGTAACAAAATAAAGGAGGGCCTAATCGCCTGGTGATGCTTGCGAGTCTGTTCCAAATCTTCATCTGGGCGCTCTAAAAGGTATCCGAGAAAATGAAGAACTAGAACGATAATAGCAACTTCTGTGAAGCACAAATTAGTTCAAGTGGCTGTGAAACATGGAGAACAACAAAATTGACAATCACGAAGATACAGGCTTTCATTAATGGATGCTTACGCAGAATAAAGGGATGGAAATGGCAGGGCAAAGTCACTAACGTGGAATTATGGAAATGTACCGGTCAAATACCAGTGGATAAAGTGATACAGCGTAGACGATGGCTATGGATAGGACACACACTACGGAAGCCAACTGAGAGTATTACACAACAGGCCCTTTTTTGGAATCCCCAGGGGAAAAGACAAAGAGGAAGACCAAGGAATTCTTGGAGAAGACAGATCGAAGCAGAAATGAAGATGATGGGGAAGACATGGAATGATCTTAATAGAATTGCAAAAAACAGAACGACTTGGAAAGTGTTTGTTGAAGACCTATGCTCCACTGGGAGCTAAAAGGTAGAAGAGGAACACCATATTCCCTATAAGTCACTTGACGTGACGGGGGCACTTTACTATTTTTTTTAACGCAACATTCCATAGAGTGATAATGGTATACCCCACCTTATCTGTGTAAAAAAGAAACAATACAAATAGTTCTTCTGTGTTATGTAGAGATAGTTCCTACACCTCCAAGGGAATCCCGAGCGTTTGGATTATATACAATTATTGCAGGCCATTTAATATTGTTTTATTGAAGCATGTTTATAATGTTAAATACAGATATTCTATAAGAGATCGACTTAAATATATATACAATTTTTTTTTCCAATCCTGGAAGAAATATAAAATTGTGTTCCAAAAATTAGAATTACAACGCGGGTGGTCTACATGTAAGTCGTAGGGCTTTGGACAGGAAAATCCCAGGCTCGACATAGACATATATTCAACTTACATTGAGAACAGAAAGCAATAATAAGGTGTAACAGAGACGACTGCAACTATTAATATAAAGAGACATCATCATCATCATCATTGAGTGCCTTCTCCGCAACGAAGATTGGCTACCATGGATCACCATTCTGCTCTGTCACTTGCTTTGATGGTGCAGGCTGTCATAGGCTGATTTGTCCATCTTTTGATGTTACTCGTCCATGTTAGTCTTCGTCTGCCTCTTTTACCTTGTATTTTCCCCTCCAGGATTACTTTTAGTAGGCTGTTGTGTCTTTTAACATGGCCCAAAAATTTCATTTGTCTTGTTTGAATTGTGCTTAGTAGTTCTCTTTTCATTTTTAGTTGTTTTAAGACTTCCTCGTTTGTTTTCTTTTCCTTCCACCCAATTCTAAATATTCTTCTATAAATACACAATTCAAAGGCTTAAATTATCTGTTCTGTTTTCTTGTCTAATGTCCATGTTTCTGCACCATATAGGAATATTGAGAAGATTCTCATTTTGATATTCTTAGTTTTAGCCCTGGTGTTATTTGTTTTGATGTTAGAATGTTCTTCATGACATTAAAATTACTTTTGCAATCCCTATTCTTTTGTTTATTTCAGTTGTATATTTTCCATCACTGGTTGTAGTGTGTCCAAGGTAGCTGTAGTTCTGAACTGTCCCCAGGTCTATTCCTTCAATTTTGATATCCACTTGTGGGTTTTGAGTATTTTCTTTGTTTATGATCATAGTTTTAGTCTTTTTGATATTCATATCTAGTCCATATTTTTTGCTTGTCATGTTTATTTCATTAAGTAATTGTTGTAGATCTTTAGGATTTTCTGCTAGTAGTACAGTATCGTCAGCATATCTTAGGTTATTGATTATCTTTCCATTAATTTGTAGGCCTGGCATCTCTATGATGTTTTTAAAGATTTGCTCAGTGTATAGATTGAACAAGCTTGGAGATAGGATGTATCCCTGTCTTATTCCTCTTTTTATATCAATGGATGTAGAGTTCTCTTTGTTATATTTTATTATTGCTGTTTGCTCCCAGTATAGATTACATATTAGTCGTATGTCCATGTCATCTAGATGTATCTCTTTTAGGAATTCTATCAGTTGTTTGTGGTGTACTCTGTCAAAAGCTTTGGTGTAGTCTATGAAACAGGCATATATTGGTTTGTTTACTACTGTGTACTTTTCGATTATTGTTCTCATGCAGAATATGGCTTCTTTTGTCCCGCTATTTTTCCTAAATCCAAATTGCTGCTCATCTAATTCAGTATTGATTTTATTCTGAATCCTTCATTGTATAACTTTTAGCAAGATTTTTGTAACATGGCTCATTAGGCTTATTGTTCTAAAGTCACTGCATTCAACTGCACCATTCTTTTTAGGCAATGCGATGAAAGTTGATGTTTTTAGTTCATTTCGTATGTATCCGGTATGGTATATGTCGTTGCATATGTCTGTAATCACTTCAATGCCACAATCTTCTAGTGCCTGTATCATCTCTATCTGTATGCTGTCAGGTTCTGCTGCTTTTCCCTTTTTCATTGTTTCTTTAGTTTTTTCCACCTCGGATTTTAAGATTTTATAGCCTGATTTACATTTTATAACTGGTTTCTTGTCCCTTTGATCATGAAATAGTTCTGTTATATATTCCTGCCATCTATCTATAATATCTTTATTGTCTGTTAGCATTTTCCTTTTTCTGTCTCCAAAGCATCCATCTTCTGTGGCTTTTTTATTTTTATTAGTCATTCTCTTTATTTCTGTGTGCATTCCTCTTAATTTTTGTTTGCTTTCCATAGTTTCTATTTCTATACATGTTTTGCTGAGCCAGTCTTCTTTTACCTTTTTTGCACATTTTGCGTATTTCATTATCTATTTTATTGTATTGGGCAGTGTTCTTCGCTTGTCTCCATTCTTTCATTTTTTCTAAGATGGTGTTAGTTATCCAGTTTTGTTTTTTGTTCTTTTCTCTTTTGGGTAAGGTGTCGCATGTTTCTTGTATGCTTTTCTTTAAGCATTGCCATTTGGTTGTTACTTTTTCTTCAGGATTTTCTCTTCTGTATTATTCAATTCCTTCTTCTAGCAGCTTCTGGTATGTATTATTTACTTGTATTGTATATGTATCTTTAATATCTTTTTGATTTAAAGCTGTTATATCTAGTGGATTTGTTGATGAATTAGACATTTGCTTGTTTCTCTTTAGTTTGATTTTCATTTTAATCATTACAGGATTGTGATCTGAATTATTATCTGCTCCTGGGTAGGTTTTGGCTTTTTTTACGCTGTTACAGAACATTTCTTTTATCATTATGTAATCTATTTGATTCCTCTTCTTATCTCCAGGGCTTTTCCATGTGTATAATTTCCTTTCTCTTGCTCAAAATAGGTGTTAGATATTATCAGCCTGTTTTCTTCACAGAATTGTATTAATCTTTCTCCTCGGTCATTTCTTTTTCCTAAACCATGATTTCCTATAATGGTCTTATATCTACCTTTTCCTACTTTAGCGTTCATATCACCCATTACAATCAAGATGTCTGAAGATTTCACTTGCTTCATAACTTTATTTAGGTCTTCATAGTATGCCTCTGTCTGTTCATCTGTGTAGTCTTGAGTAGGTGCATATGTCTGTATTATTGCTATGTGGAATGGTTTTGCTTTCAACTTGAGTAGTATAATCTCTCACTGTATATCCAGTGGGTACTTATATATTTTGTAGCTCTCTTTTATCAGTATTCCTACCGCTCTTTGATGTTCTGTTGTGTTTCCTTAGTATATAAATGTATATTCTTCGTCCTCTATGTACCCACATGCTTTCCATCTTGACTAAGATATGCCTAAAATATCTATATTTATTCGTTCTGCTTCTTGAATTTTCAATGTCCCTTCTTGATAGAGAGTCCTAACATTTCAAGTACTTACTTTTAAGATCTTTCCTCCGACATAAGTTCGAATTCCTCTCCATGGCTTCCTCTGGACTAGTACGTGATGAGGCTCCAATCTCTTTCACGGTGGTCTGCCAAATTCGTCTTTCGTGTTCTGAATATGCCTCATCTGTACCACACACTTTGTTGTTTTCACTTTCTGGGCCGTTGATCATTTCTGGTTCATCCGCCCATCCACCGTCACAGACTTTTCACATATGGGTTGAATACACCCGGTTTGCCGGCAACATTTTTGTCGAACCATGTGCTTACCTATCGAACCGCGAACACACGACACAAAGAAGAATAAATCATATTCCACTTAAATATCGGTAATCACAGTTCATCCACAAGTCAGAAGTAAAACATACACCAAACGGGGAATAGCAACACATAATTTCACAACTAGACTGTCGCGTAAATCATTTAAATATTTCAGCAATTGCCGAATTTAAAAAAAAACGACTACACGAAGCCGCCATGACACCGGAAAAAATAAACAATAAACGATTAATTCTAATTTTGCTCAGAAGACACTGATTTTGTGGATTTGAGAGAGAGATACATAGAGACAGATAGAGAGCACAGAGAAAGAACTCTGTTCTATGCATTAAAACATGACTTACATGGATCGCCTTTTAACTATCTTGTGCTCTGATGGCACACTCCAAGAATGATGTCCAGGTTCCTCTCATAGGTTCGTCAGTATGCCCCAACCCTTCCCCATTTTGCTCATTTTTGCTTGCTGTCATGTCTGTCTTTATCTCCGTTTATATATTTTTTTTTTTAAATGTCCAGCACGTTAGCATTTTCCTTTATGTTTAAAATATTTCTCGTGCCCAGCTTGAAATGTCTTTAGTAGTCTATCTTAACAATTTCATTGTTTGCTTTCTTCTCCAACAATCCAAATCTTTCCATTCTTTTGTAAACATTTATCTTTATGAGCGTCAATTTTGTTCAATATTGTCCTTGTTAACCTCATTTTTTGCTGCTCCTTGAAAATACCCGTATAGGTGAAGCAACATGTTTAACGCCGTTAAATAACATTTTTTGCTATTCCAGTTCTTATGTTCTATTGTGTTTATGATAATATCATGGTCACGATGATTGCATGCTTCATTGTTGTTTGTTAGTTTAACTTTTGATTATTTGCTCACGTGTATCTTTCCAGAAAGTTAAAGCAGGCGCGATTCTACTATTAAACATTCAATATGTTTTCAATAAGCTGCGTTTTAAATGTTATAATGTTTAGGGTTAAAAATGGAATATTGCACCGCAGAAATGCTCAAATGTTACTATTTTTTATCTTTTCAGTACGCGTATTACCTACTATTTATATTTTGTTATGTAGAGTCAGTCTTAACATATGGATATGAATCATGGATAATAGGGCAACATACAAGAAAATCACTGGAGTCTATAGAAATGTGGTTTTTACATAAGAATGTTGAGAGTACCATGGACAGCAAAGAAGAGTAATGAAAACATTCTGAAAGAGGTCAAAGCAAAAAGAGAGTTAATTTCCAATATTAGGAAGAAACAATCATCATTTTTTTGGCCATGTAATGAGGAGAGAACAACTGGAAATATTGTAACAACTGGGAAAATTGAGAGACGAAGAGATAGAGGGAAGCAATGAAAAAAAAGATACCAAACAGCTTAAGAGAATGGCTTGGCAGAAGGTCAACAACAGAAATGATAAATAACTGTCGTGATCGAAAGTTGTGGAGAGACATGATCATCACCTCCGGTACTTGATGATGATGATGATGATGATTACCTACTAAAATATCACTGGTGCGTAAACATTCACTTTAACTAAAAATTGTGATGTTTTGTATGTGCGGTGTCACAAATAATAACTACCCCCATAGAATTTTGTTTTCCATCAACGCTACTGAATTTCAAGAATTGAACTAAAATACCAATTTGAGAGGAAAGTAAACAACTGTGTCTTAGGCTCGTTCAACATATCATGATGTCTTCATTTTGGCTTGATTCCAAATCACTCCTTAATCTCTCATTATCAATTTATTATTGATGACTAGGCAATAAGAATGGGTACATTGATGTCACGGTAAAATTGAAAATGAAGTTGGCTTTGCGTGTTGCAGACACGAATCAATTCAACTTTAATGCAACGATATGAGAATGACTATTGTCTCAAAGGTGAAAGTAAAGATAAAGTACGAGACATGAATCGGTGTCTTAGCACGCGAGTTTTCACCCATATGTGCTCTGCCGGCTATCCAGAAGTGTTCGGAGACTTCTGGATAGTATCGCTTCAATCATCGGAACTCACGATGAGAGGCGACATTCTTCACCTTCCCAAAGTACTACCCTGGTACCCATTTCTGCCATCGATTGGACCGATGGAGTATATATATATATATATTTTTCCACCCACGAGTACAACTCACACAGAAGGAATCGAACACAGGATGTCCGAACGTCGGTATCCCAGTCGGGTGGTTTTCCCATCTAGGCCAGCGAAGCCCCCCCCCCCCTCCCAATTTTTGTTGTTATAGAACGTTTGGATTTGGGTGAGGTGGGGAGGAATAGGTGGTTGGTGTATGTTAGTTACCTGTGTTTATTTGTGGATGATTTGTATCCGTCTTTTTTGCGACTTCCTAGGGGTTTACTTCAAGAGAAAGGGTTTAACATATCTCTTATTTGTACATGAAAAATGAAGTGAAAGAATTCTCTAATGTTGTATAAAGACAGCTTATCACAGTGTTGTATAAAGACAGCTTATCACAGTGTTGTGTATAAAGACAGCCCGTTACAGTGCTGTGTAAAAGCAGCTCATCACAATGCTGTGTAAAGACAGCTTATCACAGTGTTGTGTAAAGACAGCTCATCACAGTGTTGTGTAAAGACAGCTTATCACAGTCTTGTGTAAAGACAGCTCATCACAATGTTGTGTAAAGACAGCTCATCACAGTGTTGTGTAAAGACAGCTCATCACAGTGTTGTGTAAAAGCAGCTCATCACAGTGTTGTGTAAAGACAGCTCAACACAGTGCTGTGTAAAGACAGCTCATCACAGTGTTGTGTAAAGACAGCCCGTCACAGTGTTGTATAAAGGCATCTCATCACAGTGTTGTATAAAGACAGCCCGTCACAGTGTGGGTAAAGACAGTCCTTCACAGTGTTGTGTAAAGGCAGCTCATCACAGTGTTGTATAAAGACAGCTCATCACAGTGTTGTGTAAAGACAGCCCATCACAGTGGTGTGTAAAGACAATCAATCACAGGGATGTGTAAAGACAGCCCGTCACAATGTTGTGTAAAGACAGCCAATCACAGTGTTGTGTAAAGACAGCCCGTCACAATGTTGTGTAAAGACAGCCCATCACAACGTTGTGTAAAGAAAGCCAATCACAGTGTTGTGTAAAGACAGCACGTCACAATGTTGTGTAAAGACAGCCCGTCACAATGTTGTGTAAAGACAGCCCGTCACAAAGTTGTGTAAAGACAGCCCGTCACGGTGTTGTGTAAAGATAGCCAATCACAGTGTTGTGTAAAAGAACCCGTATGAAATGGAATCCTGGTTTCCTTGACAATTGGACACCACAGATAAGAAAATATGTGTAGGTCACAAAACTATAGTTTTACAGAAAAAAAATGTGAAGAACTCAATAAACGCTAAACAAGGGAGACTACTAATAGCTAAATTGTTCCAAGGACCGCTGTGAGTAGTCGAAGCAGGATCTTGATCTGTTCTGATTCACAGATCTTAACTTAGGTAGTCATCTATGAGTCCCTGAACACTTTCAGTATGTGCAGATCTAATGTTATCTACAAAACAATATGCAACGTTGAAGGGATTCAACAGCAACAGGTAAGAAGTTTGTAATAATCAGGGTCCAGAGGTAAGGTTATAGTTTGTGAACTAGATTACTGGTATGTTGAGGACAAGGGGGGTTAGATTATTGGTATGTTGATGACAAGAGGGGTTAGATTACTGGTATTTTGAGGACAAGTGGGGTTAGATTACTGGTAAGTTGAGGACAAGAGGGGTTAGATTACTGGTATGTCGAGGACAAGAGGGGTTAGATTACTGTTGTTTTGAGGACAAGGGGTGTTAGATTACTGGTATGTTGAGAACAAGAGGGATTAGATTACTGGTATCTTGAGGACAAGAGGGATTAGATTACTGGTATATTGAGGACAAGAGAGGTTAGATTACGGTATATTGAAGACATGAGAGGTTAGATTACGGTATATTGAGGACATGAGAGGTTAGATTACGGTATATTGAGGACATGAGAGGTTAGATTACGGTATATTGAGGACATGAGAGGTTAGATTACGGTATATTGAGGACACGAGAGGTTAGATTACTGGTATAGTGAGGACAAGAGGGATTATATTAATGGTATATTGAGGACAAGAGAGGTTAGATTACGGTATATTGAAGACATGAGAGGTTAGATTACGGTATATTGAGGACATGAGAGGTTAGATTACGGTATATTGAGGACATGAGAGGTTAGATTACGGTATATTGAGGACATGAGAGGTTAGATTACGGTATATTGAGGACATGAGAGGTTAGATTAATGGTATATAGAGGACATGAGGGATTAGATTACTGGTATATTGAGGACAAGAGAGGTAAGATTGCTGGTATATTGATGACAAGAGAGGTTATTACTGGTATATTGAGGACAAGAGGGATTATATTAATGGTGTATTGAGGACAAGAGAGGTAAGATTGCTGGTATATTGAGGACAAGAGAGGTAAGATTGCTGGTATATTGAGGACAAGAGAGGTAAGATTGCTGGTATATTGATGACAAGAGAGGTAAGATTGCTGGTATATTGATGACAAGAGAGGTAAGATTGCTGGTATATTGAGGACAAGAGAGGTAAGATTGCTGGTATATTGATGACAAGAGAGGTTAGATTGCTGGTATATTGATGACAAGAGAGGTAAGATTGCTGGTATATTGATGACAAGAGAGGTAAGATTGCTGGTATATTGATGACAAGAGAGGTAAGATTGCTGGTATATTGATGACAAGAGAGGTAAGATTGCTGGTATATTGATGACAAGAGAGGTAAGATTGCTGGTATATTGATGACAAGAGAGGTTAGATTGCTGGTATATTGATGACAAGAGAGGTAAGATTGCTGGTATATTGATGACAAGAGAGGTAAGATTGCTGGTATATTGAGGACAAGAGAGGTAAGATTGCTGGTATATTGATGACAAGAGAGGTTAGATTGCTGGTATATTGATGACAAGAGAGGTAAGATTGCTGGTATATTGATGACAAGAGAGGTAAGATTGCTGGTATATTGATGACAAGAGAGGTAAGATTGATGGTATATTGATGACAAGAGAGGTAAGATTGCTGGTATATTGATGACAAGAGAGGTAAGATTGCTGGTATATTGATGACAAGAGAGGTAAGATTGCTGGTATATTGAGGACAAGAGAGGTTAGATTGCTGGTATATTGATGACAAGAGAGGTTAGATTGCTGGTATATTGATGACAAGAGAGGTTAGATTGCTGGTATATTGATGACAAGAGAGGTTAGATTGCTGGTATATTGAGGACAAGAGGCCGAGTTCGATACCGGTCTACCGAGGATATGACTTTGGGTTTGTTTACTGCTCTGTTGGAGACAAGATGTCAGGTTCAATGACTAGTCTAGTCATGATAAGAAGTCTGGATCGATTCAGTGCTCAAGCAGCTCCTATGCTCACACAGGTATAAGAAAACATTTGAGAGATTTTTCTTTGAAAATAAGAAGTCACTGTCGTAGTGTCGACCACATTAAGCACATAAAAGGAAACAAAAGTACGGATGGTGAAAATAAAGATACTGTCACCATGTCCCATGTACACCACGGGGCGGGCGCTATGGTTTTCTTCTTTCTTTGTTCTGTTTTTTTTTTCTTTTCCGGGAGGCTGGATTAAGGGACACAACATTTTCAAACTGCCTTTTTGTTAAGATTTGTCTCCCCTTTATTTTACCTTTATATTCTCATTAATACTGAACACTCGTTCAATAATATTCTAACCAAGTTATACTTTTCACACATTAGAAACACCGTTACAGGCGAACTCTCGTCTCAGAAAACATCGTTCACAACTCAACCACTCGCCTCTCCGTTCTTGAAAACGCATTTACACAAGAAAATTATCCGTGTTTATGTTCTTGAAAACACCATTTATATACCAAACAAAGCACCATGTTCTCCATTCCTGAAAACACAATTTATACCAAGCAAACCATCATGTTCTCCATTCCTGAAAACACCATTTACATAACGCCAACAATAATGTTCTCCATTCCTGAAAACACAATTTATACCAAGCAAACCACCATGTTCTCCATTTATGAAAACACCATTTATACAAAGCAAACCACCATGTTCTCCATTTATGAAAACACCATTTATACAAAGCAAACCACCATGTTCTCCATTTATGAAAACACCATTTATACCAAGCAGACCATCAAGTTCTCTATTCCTGAAAACACTATTTACATAAAGCCAACAATCATGTTCTCCATTCCTGAAAATGCCATTTAAGTAAAGGAAACCACCAGGCTCACCACTCTCGAAGCAGCATTTATATAAAGCAAACTATCATGTTCTCCATTTCTGAAAACACCATCTATAAAGAGGCGGCCGGTGAGTTTGAATCTTGAGACTAGGACATGAGACCAAACTTCTACGTTGACCTTTGCCCTAATAATTTTGCGATAGAAACGTCGCTTCAATTTGCACTATGTAATATAATTCTATCAATTATTGTCCTAAATAAACATAATTATAATTACATCATAATGGTTATTTGCATTCAAAGTTATGAAGAAAAATAGTTTGCTGTTAATTAAATACTCATACAGTTTTGTCCAGGTTTTTTTTTTTTTGTGTATATTAAAACGCAACGCGATGACTCTTACAGTACCCACTTTATAAATTCATCTACTTATCGGTAGTACTTCTGTGTGTTTCAATGAAAAGATAGAACACCATTTGATGAGTCGTTATTTTGTTACCATGACAACGGGGAGCTGATTGTCGAAATGACCTAGTTCTCATACACATCGCAGGATCGATAGATGCCGTTGTACGGTTGTAGTAGTTTTCACCTATATAGACATTGACGTTTATTTATTAGTAACGACCTAATCTACTTGAACTATATAGCGACTATACTAGGTAATACGGTGTCTGGTTATACACTGACATTTATTGTTATGGTTATGGAAGCCCGGGTATCACTGCAAACGAATTAAAATCCATAATTGCTCAACCGCCCGTGCCAGTGGAATCATCCGAATTACTATCTCATCTCCCAAACAAAGAAAGGTAGATGCAGTCCCCCCCCCCCCCCCCATCATAACAGTCTCAGCACACACCAAAAGACATAAGGCGAAGCCGCACAGAAAGTGAACACAGCCATCTGTTCCCCGTCATACAATATCATCATGAGCAATCGGAATATCGAAATACGATCAAAACGGATGTAACGCACACCTCACTGTGTGCACAGAACACTAAACATATTAGCAAGCAAGCCGGACTTGGAATATGAGGAAACTGCAACAAGGAACACTTTTTCAGACACAGCCTATAATGGTTCCCGCCGCCTATCCGCCATTTTGACCGGAAGTTCACTTCCTCCACACTGGCATTTAACTCATTGAACTAGTATGTGACTGTGTTATGCATTCTGATAAAATATTAGAAGAGTCGTGGCCTCCATCGCATCCTCTGAGTATCCACCGCTGCGTTTATATAAAGCAAACCAACATCCCCTCGCCCTAATCCCCAAGGACTAGTACGCCCCTGAGAGCCTTATCAAGCTCACAACACATTGGCTTGTGCTCCTGCATAAACAGAAACATCAGTGTGTACAAACCTGAATAGTGTGAGTTTACGTGGCAGAAAACAAGCGAAAGTATGCGATCATACATAAGTGTATACACTCGCATATTTCCACAACTTTATACCTTGTTTATAATGTATCCGTTTACCCAATCCCAATCCTATAAAAATGCATCGATCAATCTATAAATAGCACTATCTATCAATCCTTCCATCATTCTATACGTTCATTGTTTTATCTATCTATCTATCTATCTATCTATCTATCTATCTATCTATCTATCTATCTATCTATCTATCTATCTATCTATCTATCTATCTATCTATCTATCTATCTATCTATCTATCTATCTATCTATCTATCTATCTATCTGTCTGTCTGTCTGTCTGTCTGTCTGTCTGTCTGTCTGTCTGTCTATCTATCTATCTGTCTTTCTGTCTGTCTGTCTGTCAGTCTATCTATCTATCTGTCTGTCTGTCTGTCTGTCTATCTATCTGTCTGTCTGTCTGTCTGTCTGTCTATCTATCTAAACCACTGGCGACTGTAGAAATGCGGTATTACAGAAGAATGCTGAGAGTACCATTGACAGATAAGAAGAGTAATGAAGATGTTATGAGAGAGATAAAAACAAAGAGAGAGCTAATTTCCAATAGTAGGAAGAAACAATCATCATCTTTGTCCATGTAATGAGAAGAGAAAAACCGGAATATATTGTAACAACTGGAAAAATTGAGGGACGAAGAGATAGAGGGAAGCAAAGAGAAAAAATAACAGACAGCTTAAGAGAATGGCTTGGCAGAAAGAAGGTCAACAACAGAAATGATAAATAGCTGCCGAGATCGAAAGTTGTGGAGAGACATGATCCCCAATGCCAGCAGGCCCGGTACTTGATGCTGATGATCTATCTATCTATCTATCTATCTATCTATCTATCTATCTATCTATCTATCTATCTATCTATCTATCTATCTATCTATCTATCTATCTATCTATCTATCTATCTATCTATCTATCTATCTATCTATCTATCTATCTATCTATCTATCTATCTATCTATCTATCTATCTGTCTCTCTCTGTCTGTCTGTCTGTCTGTATATCTGTCTGTCTGTCTGTCTCTCTCTATCTGTCTTTCTCTCTCTATCTGTCTGTCTCTCTGTCTGTCTCTCTGTCTGTCTCTCTGTATATCTCTCTGTGTCCCTCTGGCTGTCTCTCTCTCTGTCTGGCTGTCTGTCTCTCTGTCTGGCTGTCTCTCTGTCTGTCTCAATGTCTATCTCAATGTCTATCTAAATATCAGTCTCTCTGTCTGTTTCTCTGTCTGTCTCTCTGTCTATCTCTTTGTCTGTCTCTCTGTCTGTCTCTTTGTCACTGTGTTTGTCTCTCTGTCTCTCTCTCGGTCTGTCTCTCTGTCTGTCTCTCTGTCTGTACCTCTGTCTGTCTCTCTCTGTCTCTGTCCCTCTGTCTGTCTCTCTGTCTGTCTCTCTCTGTCTGTCTCTCTGTCTCTGTTTCTCTTTCTGTCTCTCTGTCTGTCTCTTTGTCTGTCTCTCTCTCTCTGTCTCTCTCTATCTCTATGTCTGCCTGTCTCTCTGTCTCTCTCTATGTCTGTCTCTCTGTCTGTCTCTCTCTGTCTCTGTCCCTCTGTCTGTCTCTCTGTCTGTCTCTCTCTGTCTGTCTCTCTGTCTCTGTCTCTCTTTCTGTCTGTCTCTCTGTCTCTCTTTCTGTCTCTCTATATGTCTCTCTGTCTGTCTCTCTCTGTCTGTCTCTCTGTCTGTCTCTCTGTCTCTCTGTCTGCCTCTATGTCTGTCTGTCTCTCTCTATGTCTGTCTCTCTGTCTCTCTGTCTGTCTCTCTGTTTCTCAGTCTGTCTCTCTGTCTGTCTCTCTGTATGTCTCTCTGTTTCTCTGTCTGTCTCTCTGTCTGTATCTCTGTCTGTATCTCTGTCTGTCTCTCTGTATGTCTTTCTGTCTGTCTCTCTGTCTGTCTCTCTGTCCGTCTGTCTCTGCCTCTGTCTTTCTGTCTCACTCTCTGTTTCTCTGTCTGTCTCTCTGTCTGTCTCTCTGCCTGTCTACTGTCCGTTTGAGTCCAAGACGGTACAATGGGGGAGAAATTCTCTTGTGTCCGACGATCTTTCAGGTGTTAAACTTTGCACAGGACCTGCATTATGTTTAGCCACATGATTCTGTTCTGGGCGAGTTGTTCAATCTAGGCAAGGGAGCTGATGCCTGTTGTTGATGCCTCTCGCTTCAGTGTTATTTTTAGTGTATCTCTAGGCTGGCCTATTTTTCTTTTATCCTTTAGATCCTATCTGAGGACTTACTTTGAGATTATTTTGTTATCTTTTTTCATAACATGGCCAACATATGACCTCATTTTCTCTTCATTATAGTTGATATTTGTTTATACCTTGTCATTTCTCTCATTTCTATATTGGTCTTGAATTCATTTAAACGAGCATTAACTACTACAATTCAATATACAAATCATATATATAAATATTTACTTCAGCTAAAAAAAAAATTAAATACTGTATGCGTCTAGTTTCTCAGATTGGAACCACTTTCATACAAGATCAATGTTAAGAATAGCTAGTGTGTACTAGATTCAGCATATTTACATTAATATTTCCTGCAAAATGTTGAATATTAGAACTAAAATACTACCTTGAAAACGAAAACAAACAACAGTACCCTACCGCTATCTCAATCACGTGCCCTCTCTCCGATCACACACAAACAGATTAACATCTCCGCCCTACCGTTATCTCAGTCACATGTCCTCTCTCTGATCACTCACAAACGAATTAACATCTCCGCCCTACCGTTATCTCAGTCACATGCCCTCTCTCTGATCACTCACAAACGAATTAACATCTCCGCCCTACCGTTATCTCAGTCACATGCCCTTTCTCTGATCACATACAAACAAATTAACATCTCCGCCCTACCGTTATCTCAGTCACATGCCCTTTCTCTGATCACTCACAAACGAATTAACATCTCCGCCCTACCGTTATCTACTTCACATGCCCTCTCTCTGATCACACACAAACAAATTAACATCTCCGCCCTACCGTTATCTCGGTCACATGCCCTCTCTCCGATGACACACAAATTAACATCTGCGCCCAAATTGAAATTTAAAAGTGAAGAGGAAACATATCCTATTAATGCATCAAGTGTGGTATATAAGAAATATTGTCCTATTTTTCGACCACTGTTATATTGTGTTGGTTTCATGGTCAGCACTACGCAAATACCAACGTTATTTCCCAGAAAAAAGATAAGTGCAGTAACGGTTGGACTAACCTTTAAATTGCCCCCTGTAGATCGAACTCTTATCCACTAACAACGGTCAGGGCCGCCTTAACGCATAGGCCCGTTGGGCATTTGCCCGGGGGCCCACGATCATAGGGGCCCCATGCGAATATGTTGAAGGGTTTCGGAAATCCCGTATAAATTTTAATATTATTTTATACAAATCTCATAATTTTGTGTTTATATGCGAACGGGCCCTTTTTGTAAATATCATGTGTAATAACTATAAAACATTAAAACATGCAAATAAAATCTCTTTTCTCTGTTTTTCATGTTTAATGTTGATTATAGTTGCAGCTGTACAGCATGTTTTAACAACAATTTTGTTTAAATTAGTATAGTGACATTAACATAAATAATACATCATTTTTAATATTATCAACCGTTTATTTTTTATTCCTAAGGGGGGGGGGGTGGGCGCAGCACTCTTTCTTTGCACAGGGGCCCAACACTATTTCTATGCCCAGGGGCCCAACACTATTTCTATGCCCAGGGGCCAAAAATGGTGTAAAGACGGCTCTTACAACGGTGGCTTCCAAATTAAAACATAACATTCCAAAATATTATACATTAAGAATATGACTGATAATTTTAAAATATTCTACATTTGAAATCACCATCTAACAGTCGACATCATCATTAACTCTTTCACACTTTTGTTCTCTGCCAACATCATCTCATAACATTCATGTCATAATCGGCCCAATCATACTCTCTCAATTCAAAAATCAACATTACCTTTGAGCGGATTAATCCAACACCGTAATACAAAATCGGTGTGCAGCAAATTCCTCACGCGAAATATCCACACTGCTCTAGCATAGCCATCTATTGACGACTTGTTTCCAATAATTTCGACATTGAATTCTTCTTAAAGTTTGAGCTACCTGGGGTAGCAGAAGGTAACGATCACTACGCGCGCAGTTTTGCCTATATAGGTCAATCCGAAAATAACTGCACGCCGATTGGCTGCTTGAAAACAAGGGGACATAAACTGTAGAATTTAAAGGGAAGGGAAAATCTATCGCTTTTCTCAAATTAAAAATCGTTGGAGGTTCCGCGTCATTTTATGACAGTTTGGTGACAGATTATTGAATTTATCTGTATGCTTACCTGGTGATTACGATAATAATCAATGATAGTTAATTTTCTCATTAATAAGCTTGCACTTATATCTTCAGAAATACCACGACATATAAACGACGTTTTTCACGTGTAGATACAGTTCTGGAACAGTTTCTTCACAACGCTGGTGCTACTACAATCATTCAATTTCTTCATTTTCTTCTTCTCGCTTCTATTCTGTTCATATCTTTTTATTTTAGAAATGTAACAATCTTTGCAAAATTCAAAATATAATTTCTTGCTGTAAACATTATATGTAAATATACCTTCTGCTTGTTATAAGTTAACATAAAAACACGGCACGTGAATTAAATGATTTTTCTTCACATTAACATATATAAGATACTGACAACAGGCGATTCTGATCTGCCTGTATCAAAGTTTGTTAAAAAAAAAAAAAAAGTAAAGAGCCCCGTCACGCCAAGTGGCGTATAGCGAACATGGTGTTAGTGACCATCATTTTTATAGACCTTCGGCGCATGATTTCTGGGATAATGTGGTTGGTATTACGCCCGTGTCGCTTCACTTTCCCAGAAAAAAAATCCAGTACCCATTTAAGGCTGGGTGAACACAGAAACCGTCGATCAGGATCGAACCGGACTCTTATCCTTTGTAGTCCAGTTTACTAACAACTGAGCTATCGCGGCTCCCGTTACTACGTTTACCTAGCCTTAAATGGGTACCGGTTTTTTTTTATTTGAGAAGAAGGCAGGACAGATGTAATGCTGACCACATATTTTGTAAAATATACCAATTGTCACTTGAATATGCACACTAGGACTAAAATCCCTAAAGGTCACGAGACAGGAAAGGATTTTAAAATAAATAATAAGAACGTAAACATGAGAATTAAACAAAAACACAAAATAAATTCTGAAACAAAATATAGTAAGTTAAAAAAAAATATGAATTGAATGAAATTTCCCTTAGAGTCTTGACTTTTTTTTTTTTTTACTTTTTGTGAGCAAATTTTAGCAGAAATATGGAGAAAAGGGAGGGAGAATTTAATCTGCTAGGGAAAAATATTATCTTGATGTCTTGGCCGTCTAGTAATATATATATATATATATATATATATCATCATCATCATCAAGTACCCGGCCTGCTGGCGTAGATGATCATGTCTCTTCACAATTTTCCATCTCGACAGTTATTTATCATTTCTTTTGTTACCTTCTGCCAAGCTATTCTCTTCAGCTGTCTGTTATTTTTTCTCTTTGCTTTCCCCCGTCCTTCAATTTTCCCAGTTGTTACAATATTTTCCAGTTGTTACAATATATTCCAGTTGTTCTCTTCTCATTACATGGCCAAAAAATGATGATTGTTTCTTCCTAATATTGGAAATTAGCTCTCTTTTTGTTTTGACCTCTTTCAGAACGTTTTCATTATTCATTACTCTTCTTAGCTGTCCATGGTATTCTCAACATCCTTATATATATATATATATATATATATATATATATTAGTTAGTTAGTTGGTTGGGTAGATAGTTAATTAGGTTGTTAATTAATTGGTTGGTTCGTTTTTATTGAGTTATCGAGTTAATTAGTTATTTGCTGGTCAGAATCATTGCACTCCGAACATGTCAATAGATTCTCAGATCCCCTTCCCTTACGGGCTGTAATGAATGTAACGTTCTGTAGGATATCTGACTAGAAACAGAGGTTCTTTAAGACGGACTGTGATGAATGTAACTTTCTGTGGGAGATCTGGCTAGAGACAAAGGTTCCTTAAGACGGGCTGTGATGAATACAACGTTCTGTGGTAGATCTGGCTAGAAACAGAGAATCTTTCTGACTGCCTGTCCTGAATGCAACGTTCCATGAATGATCTTGCTAGAAACAGAGATTCTTTCAGACGGGCTGTCCTGAATGCAACGTTCCGTGGAAGATCTGGCTAGAAACAGAGAATCTTTCAGACTGCCTGTCCTGAATTCAACGTTCCGTGGAAGATCTGGCTAGAAACAGAGATTCTTTCAGACTGCCTGTCCTGAATGCAACGTTCCGTGGACGATCTGGCTAGAAACAGAGAATCTTTCTGACTGCCTGTCCTGAATGCAACGTTCCATGAATGATCTTGCTAGAAACAGAGATTCTTTCAGACGGGCTGTCCTGAATGCAACGTTCCGTGGAAGATCTGGCTAGAAACAGAGAATCTTTCAGACTGCCTGTCCTGAATGCAACGTTCCGTGGACGATCTGGCTAGAAACAGAGATTCCTTCAGACGGGCTGTGGTGAATGCAACGTTCTGCAAAGGACATGCTTCCGTGGAAGAAAAATATAAAAAAAATAATATGGACATTTTCCTTTAAATTGTTTCATTAGAGTTATCTCTCTTGACACAAGCAATAAAAGAAATATCAACCTTTTCGTTCGCAAACTCTTCCTACACGCATGCGCGACAGAGTAATTACACCGGAAGTTGTTACACATAGCGGTTATCGTGTATTACTTGTACTCAATAATGCGCGAACCAAATGGAATATTCTGGACAAATTAATCATTAATATTTTAATATAATTACAGCCTTCTCTATATTATAATACCGTTGTTAATTATAGGATTAAATTTGCCAGGGAAAATATTAAAACCTGAGAGAGGACTAAGTATTTCCCGCGTGCGCTGAATTTAAATAAATGATGAATATCAAAGGGCAGGGCGAAGTAACCAAACCAGATATCCAGCAGCGTTCTGAGCTTCCATTCATAACGTCAACATTCTAAATCCGAAGAGAAGATTAGAATTCCTGGAAGAATGTCAGAAAAATGAACAACAATGGCATTCCAAAGCAAATATCATCTGAGGAACTTATAATAAAGAGAGAGAGAGAGAGAGAGAGAGAGAGAGAGAGAGAGAGAGTTTCAACATCTTAAAAATTGAAGCAAAATTTGAAATATGTGTTTAATGAAAAACAAATTAAAGAAAACATTTTCTCTAAAAATATCCATAGTTATTAAGAAGATACAAATGCAATTTACATTTAATAAATGAAGCACATAATTAAAAATTAAAACTCTTTGCTTGCATACTTACGTTTGCCCGATGACTAAAGTATTCTAGAGTATTCGCAGACTGTAGAATTCCTCTTCATCAACCGCCCTTAAAGGGGCGTTAAGTGGACGTGTCTGCGTTGTGTTGTGGTTTGCAGTATAACTGTTATATTTGCGCCCTTCGGCCCAACACATCCGACTTCAGCACGACATTTTTGAGTACCGGGTTGTCTTCCCTCTTCGATCCCTGCTCGCTTGGCCAGACTAAACAGTTTAGTCTGTTACTAGAGGCACCGCGGAGAGGTGGAGCAGGGTCTGAATGTTCACCGATCTTGGAGCAAGCCATCAGCTGTGGGTCGCTGACAACTTCCAGCTCTGGTGCTGGGAGACGCGCCTTCACCTCCTAAAGTCTAAACTCTTTGAATCATGGAGTTTATTTCCATTTTCTCAGTATAATGTGCCAAAAATTATTGCCTGTTATAATTAAAATTTTGACATTTTTCTTTAAGAACAAAAGTTTCAAAAACTTTTATAATCAAAGCAATGGTAACCGAGGAGGTTGGGGTAGATTATTAAAAGATTTGATGTAGATAAGCATGAAGATACAAATTAAATTGTTCAAAGTTTTCAATTGTTTAAAAAACTTGAGTAAAATGTGTGATGTAGCATCTGTATACATCTACATAAGTTGCTATAAATAGTAAAAGCCTCAAGAACTGTCGATAGTTTGTTTGAAGAACTTTGGACACAGCGCAGCGCTGATAAACGTGGATGGCGTAATAACTGTGGAAAGCATACTGATAACTATGGATGGCTTAATGATAACTGTGGATGGCGTAATGATAACTGTGGATGTCATACTGATAACTGTGGATGGCGTAATTACAACTGTGCATGACGTAATGATAACTATGGATGGCGTAATGTTAACTGTGGATGGCGTAATGATAACTGTGGATGTCATACTGATAACTATGGATGGCTTAATGACACAGCGCAGCGCTGATAAACGTGGATGGCGTAATAACTGTGGAAAGCATACTGATAACTATGGATGGCTTAATGATAACTGTGGATGGCGTAATGATAACTGTGGATGTCATACTGATAACTGTGGATGGCGTAATTATAATTGTGCATGACGTAATGATAACTATGGATGGCGTAATGTTAACTGTGGATGGCGTAATGATAACTGTGGATGTCATACTGATAACTATGGATGGCGTAATGATAACTGCGGATGTCATACTGATAACTATGGATGGCGTAATGATAACTGTACATGGCGTAATGATAACTATGGATGGCGTAATGTTAACTGTGGATGTCATACTGATAACTATGGATGGCATAATGATAACTGTGGATGGCGTAATGATAACTACGGATGTCAGACTGATAACTTTGGATGGCGTAATGATAACTATGGATGGCGTAATGTTAACTGTGGATGCCATACTGATAACTGTGGATGGCGTAATGATAACTGTGCATGACGTAATGATAACTATGGATGGCGTAATGTTAACTGTGGATGTCATACTGATAACTGTGGATGACATTTTGATAACTGTGAATGGCATACTGATAAATGTAAATGACGTATAGAAAACGCTTCAGTTCTACAGAACTATATACACGATCAGGATTAATACTCCATTGGCAGCTGGAACAGGGTCGCAGAATATATAAGAATTCCCCTGCCTGCAGTGAATCTAATCCATTCTAAAGTCTAAACGCTTTTAGCGTACGCTAATGGACACAAGGCAGCTCCTAAAAAACATCAGAAAGAAACAATCAACATTTTTCGGGCACATCATAAGAAGAGGAAAGTTGGAATACTTGGTTACAACTGGCAAGATAAAAGGAAAGAGTGATCGTGGACGACAAAGAGATAAAATACTAGATGGCTTGGTGTCATGAGGAGCCGCGATAGCTCAGTGGTTAGTGAACTGGACAACAAAGGACAAGGGTAGGGTTCGATCCCAATCGACGGCTTCCGGGTTCATCCAGCCTTAAATGGGTACCGGATTTATTTCTGGAAAAGTAAAGCAGCACGGGCGTAATACCGACCACATTACCCCAAAAATCATGTGCAGAAGATCTGTAAATTATAGGGTCACTAACACCATATTTTCCTATACGCCACTTGGCGTGACGGGGGTACTTTACTTACTTACTTGGTGTCATGGCATGGAAAGCAGTCAACAACAGAACTGATACGATGCACTGTAGATAGAAGATTGTAGAAGGACATGATCGCCTACGCCAACCAGTATGGCACATGATGATGATGAATAGACATAATTGTGGCGACCCATGATTATACAAAGGAATTACGACGGTGGTTTTCTGTTCCCTCCCGTCTGTTTGTTTACGGTTGACTTCGCTAGCCGTTGACTAAAATGTCTCACAAACATGGCAATGGGGTTGTTTTACTTTAGAATACTCCTCCCTTAGCCTTTTACTCTCCCGAGCATACTAGCAAGGTAGTAGGGCAGCCGCAGGTTGTACTGTCTACTGCATACAGTAGCAGGTAAAACTGCCTGACCTGACTGTTAATGATAATAGGTGAGATGCAGAATGGCTGAGACAAAAGCAGCTTTGCAAAAAATGAGGAATACTGTGCTATCCATTTTTTGACAATAGAAACATGAAATACGAGTTCTTAAATTTTATGTAGAGCCAGTTTAACATATGGATGTGAATCATGGACAATAGGACACCAGAAAAGAAATTCGAGACAATTCGATTGTGGTTTTACAGAAGAATGTTGAGAATACCATGGGCAGCTAAGAAGAGTAATGAAAACGTTCTGAAACAGGCATAAGCAAAAAGTTATCTAAATTTCCAATATTAGGAAGAAACAATCATCATTTTTTGGCCATGTTATGAGAAGGGAACAGCTGGTATGTATTGTGACAACTTGGAAAGTTGAGGGACGAAGAGATAGAGGGAAGCAAAGAGAAAAGATACCAGACAGCTTAAGAGAATGGCTTGGCAGAAGGTCTACAACAGAAATGATAAATAGCTGTCGAGATCAAAAATTGTGGAGAGATATGATCACCTACGCCAGCAGGCATCGCACTTGATGATGATGATGATGAATGGACTTAGACCTAAGTTTCTAAGTTTCAACAATCTTGTTTTGTTTTTGTTTAGGATTCCAAATATTTATTTCTTTTTCAACATTCACTCAATTCGAGGATGTACTACTCCTAAAAAAGAATAGTGGGCAGTGCTAAGGATATGAAGAATCGTATCGAAATCAAGAAAGACTAAAACTTATATCATAAACAAAGAAAATTCTCAAGACCTGCAATTAAATATCAAAGTGGAAGGAATACATCTAAATAGAATAGCAAAATGTTACATCTTCTCAATATTCTTGTATGGTGCAAAAACATGGACATTTGACCAGAAAATAAAACAGAAAATTGAAGCCTTTGAAATGTGGATCTGTAGAAGAATAAGTAGAATTGGATGGAAAGAAAAGAAAACAAACGATAAAGTTTTAAAACAACTAAAAATGAAAAGAGAACTACTAAGCACAATTAGAACAAGACAAATGAAATTTGTGGGGCTTGTTAAAAGACACAACAGCCTAATAAAAGTAATATTGGAAGGGAAAATGCAAGGTAAAGGAGGCAGCAGAGGCAGACCAAAACTAACATGGACGAGTAACCTATGTCAATCTGCACCATCAAAGCAAGAGACAGAGTGGAATGGTGCTCTATGGTAGCCAACCTTCGATGCGGAAACGGCACTCAATGATAATGATGATTGAAATCAAGTCAAAAGAATGTCAGATGTTTCATTTCACCGCATTCATTATGTCTATCTAACACATGACAGCAGTAGGGAAAAAAATGCAAGGTTATAATAGTAGTTGAGGTTGTTTGCATACCACTCAATACTGCTAATACATGATAACCTTCCGTCTGATGTGAAATCGGTCTTGGTTGATGGAAACTAATCTTGGATACTTCCTGTTTGATGTTTTCCAGTTTTCCCTTCTGCATGAGTGTTTTTACGTTCTAGGTTCCTATTCTCAGTGTCTGCTTTATCTTCATCGTGCTTACAGTAACTTGATGACGATCGGGTATCAACTGTAGCGCATGATGCCCACTACCGAAGGAGGGTATTCCATTGGAATCCCCTTTAACGCTGAGGTCGTGAATTCAACTATTGTGCTGATTCATGATTGTACAAAGAAATTACGACGGTAGTTTTTCAATGATGATCAATCCTGGACAATGGGACAACAGACAAAAAGATCTTTAAAGGCAACATAATTGAGGTTTCACAAAGATTTTTTTAAGTATGGTGTTAAAAGAGCTATATGGACGTTATAAAATAAGCCAAATAAAACCGAACATTTCGATCAAAGTCGCACTACAGCAACAGAGCTGAAAACTGCCAGCAATTCATATCTGGTAACTTGGACCAGGATCTATCAACTAGAACTATACAGGCCTTACTCCACCTCTTAGCGGTGCCCCTAGTAACAGACAAACTAGTCTAGTCTGGCCAAGCGAATAGGGATCGAGAGGGAAGGCAACCTGATACTCAAACACGCTATGCCAAAGCGAATCGGATGTGTTGGTCCTAAAGATGCAAATATCACAGTTCTTCTTAAATTGGCGACACATCGCATTTACGCCGACAGAACTCCTTTTTAAGGGCGAATGACGAAAAATACATAGTTTCCTTCAATCATCGAGTAAAGGAAAAGGAGAAGAAGAAACAAATAAATGATTGCCTACATAAGAGAGCAACCAGAGATCTCATCTACAGTTAAGTAAAGAAGATGGTCATTTGTTGGATTAGATGAGAAAAAACAAGAGAATTCTAAAACAGGATCTTCTACCATGGACAAGGGGTAGGGTTCGATCCCAACCGACGGCTTCCGGGTTCACACAGCCTTAAATGGGTACCGGATTTATTTCTGGGAAAGTAAAGCAGAATAGGCGTAATACTGACCACATTACCCCAAAAATCGTGTGCTGAAGGTCTGAAAAATATAGGGTCACTAACACCATATTTCCCTATACGCCACTTGGCGTGAAGGGGGTACTTTACTTTTTTACCTAAAGAGATACTAAACAGAACACTTATAAGAGAAGCAAAGTTGGCAGGCAAAGACGCATTAGATAAAATCGAACATCTCGCCCAGAATAGAGTTGGGTGACGAAAAACACTACAAGCCCTATGTGCTAGCGGCGAGGGAAGGATCACGAATCAAGAGAGAAACGGTCATCATTTTTGTCTATCTTGCGTTCGCCAGCTTTCATATCTGGCGAAGTCCCTAGAGACTAGAAACTGAATTTTGCGTATTTATCTGTGTTTCCCTGGCAGCCGTAGGTACAGAGGTCCCTCGCCACACAGGCAGATAACGCCGTCCTTGGAGGTACTCATATCTTTTTCTGTCGATGAATAATTGAAGTTTCAATCCGGGTCTCGCTGCTGAGAACTGGGGTAGTTGCCGCAGAGAGAAATCATAAATAAAAATCCTAACTGATGCAGCAGAGATTTGAATTCACAACCTCTTTGTCTCGAGACCGGCGTGTTCCATCGAGACCAACCAGTCCCCCTTTTTGTCTATATAATGGGAAGGGAACAAAGGAAATATATTCTAAACACTGGCAAAATTGAAGAAGAAAGAAACAGAAGGAAACATAGAGAGGCGGTACCAGTCAGTTTAAGAAAATGGTTTTGAAGTCCATAACAAAATGATAAACAACTTTAGACACAGAATGTATTGTTGAGAGACATGATCACCTACGCCAGCAAGCAGAGTAAATTAATGGCGATGATTATAACAAAAACATACGCCAAAAATAGGTGACTTTGGAGTTGAATAAGCTACGTGCTCAAAATGGACAAAGAAACCATATCTAGAATTGTCATGCTTTTTCACCTCAAAAGACGTAGACATAGTAATAAGAGAAAGAGACTAAAAGATATTCCTGACCAAAAACATTGAAAGGAGAGTTGCAGTTTGGGCCAGACTTTGGATGCCTGTTTTCTTTTCGCCATTTCTCAGATTTATGTTACTGTTTGGCTTTCGTATTTGAATTTCTGTTTATTCTAAAATAGTTTGTGTTTTACATCTGATGAAGGCTTTTGCCGAAACGTAGTTCATTTCGTTTCTCTGTTAATTTAGCTGCTTTATACCATTTTGTGTTTATGGTACATGTTCTCTGCAGCTCTACTCGTGACCCTAGATCGTATTTGTTGTTGTTGTTGTTGTTGTTGTTGTTGTTGTTGTTGCGTTCGCCAGCTTTCATCTCTGACAAAGTCACAAGAGACTAGGAACTGAATTTTGCGTGTTAATCCATTTTTTCCTGGCAGCCGTGTGTACAGTGGTCCCTCGCCGCACAGGCAGATAACTCCGACTTCGGAGGTACTCATGTTTTTTTTCCGTCGATGAGTAACTGACGTTTCAAGCCGGGTCTCGTTGCTGAGACCAGGGGTGGTTGTTGCAGAGTGAAATCAAAAATTAAAATCCCAACTGGTGTAGCCGAGATTTGAACCTACAACCTCTCTGTCCCGAGGCCGGCGTCTTGCCTCGAGACCAACAAGTCCCCCATGGACTGGGAATATGAGGAAACTGCAACAAGGAACACTTTTCATGCATAGCCTTCAATGGTTCCCGCCGCCTATCCACCATATACCGGAAGTTCACGTCCTCCTGAAAATGATGACCGTCATACTTCTTTAAAAATATATAACGCTTGATGATGTTAGGCCATCGTTGTTGACTCCAATTCCGAACATACAAATACACAGTCGTCATATCATCCCCGTCGCACATCAAACAACAGACCGTAAGATTAGCGTAAGGCCGGTCTAGGGATTTACGATGGGCCATTATCAGATCGTGTTTAATATTCTATGTATTTTATGTCTGTGCTTACCATTTTACGTCAGCTTCATGAAAAATCTAGAGAGCAGAAAAAGTTTATCTTCTTCGCCTTTATCGACCTTACAAAGGCCTTTGACCTTGTCAGCAGAGACGGTCTTTTCAAAATACTAAAATAGGCTGTCCACATACTCTTCTGACGCTAATTAAATCGTTCCATGAGGATATGAAGGGCACCATTCAATACGACGAAAGCACATCACAACTCTTTAACATACGCAGCGGTGTCAAGCAGGGATGCGTTCTTGCTCCCACTCTATTTAGAATCTTCCTCGCTATTCTATTAAAACATGCATTCTCAAATGTGAACGAAGGAGTCCATCTTCATACTAGATCTGATGGTCGGTAGTTCAATCTCTCAACACTAAAGACAAGGTCTAAGGTCAGACATATCACTATTATAGACCTGTTATTTGCTGACGACGCTCATGCATAGTCAGAAAGAACTCCAAAGCATGGTACATCGCCTTTCACATGCCTGCAGAGACTTCGGTCTAACAATAAGTTTGCAGAAAACTAATATACTTGGTCAGGACGCTGAATAAACCCCTGCTGTCTTTATCAACAGCTACAAACTCGATGTTGTGCAGCAGTATAGCTACCTGGTGTCCATCATCAAAGACAAACTATCTTTAGATGCAGAAATTAACACCCACATTGGTAAAGCTGCTACCACATTCGCCCGTTTTTCTAGGCATGTTTGGCAAAAAAGCAAACTGACAATTAAAACAAAGTACGCAGTTTACAACGCCTGTATCATTAGTATCTTCCAGTATGGAAGGGAATCTTGAACAATGTATGCAAAGCAGGTTCTATTGTCCTTTCGAGCAGAAGACGGCACATAGGGCAGAACCACAATCTCAAAAACAGAAACCTTGCGTGCCAAAAGAGCAGGCAAAATGCATTCCACATGCGATGTCTACGCCGTGTTCTTGGTATCACTTGGAATGATAAAGTGAGAAACGTGGAGGTCATGACTCGCACAGGCCTCCCGAACATCTACAGGCTACTCGAACAACGTAGGTTACGCTGGCTTGGCCACGTACACCGTATGAAAGATGGCCGCATACCAAAAAATATATTCTATGTACAACTGGCAGATGGCAAAAGAAATAGAGAACGCCCAAAACTTCGATGTGTATATGTGTGTAGACATGACATAAAGGCTCTGACCATGAACCCAGTGCCTGGGAAGAAATAGCTGCAGACCACATATTTTGGAACACACTCTAAAGCTCTAAGTCAAACAAGAAGCAGACAGATTCATAGAAAAAGACAATGCACAGTGGAAGAAAAGATACAAAAAATATTGCGTAGGGGCGCTGAAAAATCTATAGTCAACTATAAGTGACGGAGGCTACCAAGATAATCTCTGCTAAGAAACGTAATATAAAGAGCAA
Source organism: Megaustenia siamemsis (assembly GCA_032433765.1). NCBI lineage: Eukaryota > Metazoa > Mollusca > Gastropoda > Stylommatophora > Ariophantidae > Megaustenia > Megaustenia siamemsis. Next base: position 20,540,532 of record JAVIAB010000001.1, read on the forward strand.
AGTTGTTAGATTATGTTTCCATCCCCAATGGCGTAGCAGAAATAAGAGAAGACGAAGAAAAGAAGACAACGAAAAAAAGCAAACTTAGTAGAAGAAAAAGCAAGACGAAAGAAGAAAACGGCGACGAATAAAAATGAAGAAAATTAAAGACAAAGAATTTTCTATCACTTGTCAGCACTTTCTTAATATACAAATATATGCATATTATTCTTAATTAATTCTTTAATATGTACAGCTCGTAATCATATCAAAATTATATTTAATTTGGAATGAAATCAATATTAAACATTTTCATATTCTTGAGGCCCCCATGCCTGACGTTTGCTAATCTGAAAATAGATTCTGCAATGAGTTGCTATTCCTGGAAGTTATTCATGCAGCAGACTCGGTGAAGTATATTAGCTCTGAGACACAGAAACAAATAGTTGATTAAGTTTGTCTTAACACTCGATGTTTGTTATATTTCGTGTCCTTCTCAGCTGAAAATAGGGTTTTGCAGAGAAGTTAGCAGCAATCAAGATAAACGACCGTTGGTCTACGAAGTCTATTCAATATTACTTCTAATGACAAAAGAAATGACCGTCTCTAGCAATAGAATATTGTCAATTACTTCTAATGACAAAAGAAATGAACTTCTCTAGCAATAGAATATTGTCAATTACTTCTAATGACAAAAGAAATGAACTTCTCTAGCAATAGAATATTGTCGATTGCTTCTAATGACAAAAGAAATGACCTTCTCTAGCAATAGAATATTGTCGATTACTTCTAATGACAAAAGAAATGACCTTCTCTAGCAATAGAATATTGTCGATTACTTCCAATGACAAAAGAAATGACCTTCTCTAGCAATAGAATATTGTCAATTACTTCTAATGATAAAAGAAATTACCTTCTCTATCCAGCACTAGAATATTGTCGATTATTTTAATAACAAAAGAAATTACCTTCTCTAGCACTAGAATATTCTCAATTAGTACTAATGACAAAAGAAATGGCCTTCCCTAGCACTAGAATATTGTTAATTATTTCTAATGACAAAAAAAAATGACTTTTAGTATTAGTAAATCGTCTATTAATCCTAATGACAGAAATTATATTTCTAGTATTAGTAGAATTTCAAATATTTCTCTTTTTCACTTTATATCTATCTATCTATCTATCGTTCTTTCGAGCCGAAGACGACACATAGGGCAGAACCACAATCTCAAAAAACAGAAACCTTGCGTGCCAAAATGGCACATATTGCAGAGATCACTCCTTCCAAAACGTATGGCTCTGTTTCATAACAATACTTTTTACAATGACAGCTTATCAAGCCATCGATCAACCTCCTTAGTCGCCTCTTACGATATGCCTGAAAGGTCACAGTGTATACTATTCTTTACTTTCCTCATAATGAGGCCCCGGTAACACACAGGAGAATTATACCTGCCGGTAGTTAAAATCAGAAAAGATTAATCAATTTAAAAACATTGGTGAAAACAGATGACAAAATGTTCAGATCTGATTTAACCAGACCTTATCAATTTAATAACTCATGTTTTATAGAGCAGCTCTGAGTGTTGAACCAGTTGTTTGTCAAATAGGTGGACACCATTTTAATGCTTTGCAGAGTCATGACGTTTTCTTTTTTTAAACTAGTGATGAAATACGTTGATGCCATTATTTGTTAAGTAGAGTCAAGAGCTTTTTCTGTTGGTGATGAAATAAGATAACCTACTTGTATACAACATGGTTACTGCACCGAACATGCAGCATTTGTTCCCAGTTTCTCAGTGAAATAAATACATGGCAGAGCTAAAAAAAAAAATAAATTTTCACTTTAGTAATATAAATTTGTTTCGCTTTCCTTTTTTTTTCAGTGTTCTTGCGTGTTGAAACGCCAAACACAGACTCGAGAAGGCTTATTGATTTTTCATGGACTGGTGCTGTGTCAAATAAACATATTCTGTCTTCACCATCTCTTAGCTGGTCACATGCCACTGACTGACGAACTCTCTTCGCTGCTTTCGATGATGTTCACGTAAAGAAAAGTGCTAGTACAAATAGCTGGAGAGATGTTATTTCTTTATTTGTAATATTTTGTTATGTTTAGTCGTTTGGTCTGGTAGACAGATCATCTTCCTAAAACAATAGACTAGTGAATATGCTCAAATCATCTCGCAACATGTCCACCTTTTGTTATTCAAAAGGCAAGGAGATGTGTCGGTCCAATCAACATCATAAGTAAAAAAAAAATGTAAAGAGCCCCTGTCACGCCAAGTGGCGTACAGGAAATATGGTTTTAGTGAGCATAAATTTTACAGATTTACATGATTCGGGGTAATGTGGTCGGTATTACGCCCGTGCCGCTTTACTTTCCCAGAAAAAATCCGGTACCCATTTAAAGCTGGGTGAACCCGGAAGCCGTCGGTTTGGGATTGAACCCTACCTCTTGTCCTTTATAGTCCAGTTCACTAATAAGCCATTTGGATAAGTTGTTCAATATTTTTTTCTCTTGATTTTAATCTACACTTCTTTCCATTAATTCTGTCCATTGCTATAATAGTCTCAATGTCTTCCTTTCGCATCACATGCCCAATAAATGTAGATTGTCTTTTCCCTATGATTTTGATGATATTTGATTTCTCCAGCTCTTTTTAAACAGTCCTCATTAATCATTTTTGGTATCCATGGAATTCATAGCATGCTCCTGATAAACCACATCTCAGTAGCTCCAACGTTCTCTGTGTTGTCCTGCCCTGTATCGTCCATGGCTCACTTTCAATTGACAATGATTTGTTACATAGGATGTTTCTCATTCGATGGAATTCTGTCTTTGTTTGTCCTATTCTGCTTCTATCTCTTTATTGCGTCCGCAGCTCTGCCTGGAAATATTTGTATTTAGAACTGGCTCCTCTAATAACCAAATGAGTAAGAATCAACAGAGATGAGGCCAGTCTTCAAGTTCAACATTTATCTCTTCTTTCTTCTTCTGTCCTGCTTTTTTTTGCCTTGAGCATTGCAAGAGAAAGGAGGGATACATAATACGCATATATAATCTAATAGATGTAGCTGTTTTATTGCTTGTTTGTTTAATCACTTCTATTTCATATATAATGTAGTTTCTGTGTGTTTCTGAACACTGTTAGAATAAAGATGTTTTTTTTTCTTGCATTTGTCTTTTATTCTGTCTATCCATCGCTTCCTTGGTATCCCCCTTGTTATTTGTCCTAATGTTTTGAGGCAGGTTGATATTGTTTAGTCTGATTTAAATCGTACCAAATGTTCTAACCATTCCATTTGTTTGTTGTACCTAGCAGAGTTTTATTGCGATTGGAACATTTATCTAGCAATGAAAAATCGTACACTTCAAGCAAGAAAATAAGAAAATAAAACATTTCATACTTCTTTTGCATGGTCTGTGACGTCATGATGACGCGCTGGCTTGTCGATAAATGACGTGGCTTCAACCATAGATATATATAGATTAATAGAGGTCAGCGGGCAGAAAACAAAATTGGAAAACCTTCCAACTAGTGTGACGTAATCAACAATATGAGATATAGACGGTTGACGTCACTCCTACAACCTCCCCTGCTCGCAAAGTTGAAAACGTCACGCTAGTTAGAGGTTTTCTGGGAATCTTCCGTCAGCCTGTAAGCCTTGTAAATCTATGGTTATGGTTCAATCCTAGCTAATGCTCTCTAGTCGACCTGGCTAAAGAAGAAATGGATACATCGCGCACTGAGTTCAAGAAGATGACAACGAGGTAGAGCACAGACTCCAACAACTGTGAATGAGGTAGCCAAGTGTGGTGATATGTAACCATTCACTCCCCTTTCAGCATTACACGTGACGGGACATAAAGTAAAGTACCCCCGTCACGGCAAGTGGCGTATAGGAAAATATGGTGTTAGTGACCCTATATTTTACAGACCTTCAGCACATGATTTTTGGGGTAATGTTGTCAGTATTACGCCCGTGCTGCTTTACTTTCCCAGAAAAAAATCCGGTACCCATTTAAGGCTGGGTTTACCCGGAGGCCGTCGGTTGGGATCAAACCCTACCCCTTGTCCGTGGTAGTCCAGTTCACTAACCACTGAGCTATCGCGGCTCGTGACGGGACATACTTTACCATTATTTGTTTTGTTTTGCGAAGTCCCGAGTTGTGCGTGAATATCACTTCATTAACGTGTGCAGAGTGCACCCTTGATCTCCTGTTTTTCGTCATAATCCAACAGGCTTAGATATCGGAACTTACTACCCAGAGACCAGAGTAGGATAACGCGTTGGAGAAACCACGGATTCGATTTTAATTTAAATATTCCAGAGGCATTTGGTAAGAATCGAGCCCAGGTCCTCTCTGTCCAGATCCCGACGTCTTACCTCTAAACCATCTGACCCTCGCTTTACCATTAATATTCCTTCTAATTGACACTAGTTTCATATTCATGAGCTCGTGTAAAGAAGAAACAACAGATATATGTGTACTCAATGTCCGTTAGCTCTTCTGCCTTTTATCTGATCACACTAGTAGGTCTCAGTCATCATCATCATGTACCATGCCTGCTGGCGTAGGTATCCATGTCTCTCCACAACTTTCGATCTCGACAGTTGTTTATAATTTCTGTTGTTGACCTTCTGGCAAGACATTCTCTTTAGCTGTGTGGTATCTTTTCTCTTTGCATCCCTCTATCTCTTCGTCCCTCAATTTCCCAATTTGTCACAAAATATTCCAGTTGTTCGCTTCTTATTGCATGGCCAAAAAGTGATGATTATTTTCCCCTAATTTTTGAAATTAGCTTTCTTTCTGATATGGCCACTATAAGAACGTTTTCATTTCTCTTCTTAGCTGTCCATGTTATTCTCAACATTATTCTGTAGAACCACATTTCTAAAGCATCCAGTGATTTTCTTGCCTATTGTCCTATTGTCGATGATTCACATCCATATGTCAAGACTGCCTCTATATACAATTTAAGAACTCTTTTTCTTGTTTCTATTGTCAAAAATGGATTGCCCAGTATCTTCCTCATTTTGTTTTGGAAAGCTGCTTTTGTCTGAACTATTATGCATCTCACCTATCATCATCACTAGTGAGGTCAGATAATTTTACCTGCTACTGTATGCAGTAGACAGTACAACCTGCGGCTGCCCTACTACCTTGCAAGTATGCTCGGGAGAGTAAAAGGCCAAGGGAGGAGTATCCTAAAGTAAAACAACCCCATTGCCATGTGTGTGAGACATTTTAGTCAACGGCTAGCGGAGTCAACCGTAAATAAACAGACGGTAGGGAACAGAAAACCACCGTCGTAATTCCTTTGTATAATCATGGGTCGCCACAATTATATCTATTAGTGTACGCTAAAAGCGTTTAGACTTTAGAATTTTAGAATGGGTTAGCTTCACTGCAGGCAGGTGAATTGTTGTACATCTACCATAGGAGGTTAAAGGTCTCAGTGCAATCATCAATTCTTTAAATACCGTCGAGAGTCCATTGAGTAGCTAGAAAGTCATTTACATTAATTCCATATTAGCAAAAATGTAAGTAAAAATAACAGTTCCCTTAACGTCATAAATCGTGTCCCTACTTCTTGTTAAAAATATCAAATTGACAACATGCTGGGCTTAATTATTTGTTAGTAAATAAACAAGATAATGTTCATTCCGTGGCCGTGTATCAGCTTATATACCTTATGGAATAGAGTTTACACTATGTATGCGATCGTAACTGCGAAGAAGGCCCCGCCGGTATATGACGGGAAAGAGGGCCGCTATTATCAAATGTTTGGGAACCACTCCTTTAACTCATTCGGTACCGAAGGTTTTTATCAGTTTAGTGGTAGAGATTTCAGTGACAAAATTGCTTATGTTTTTTAATATTAATCTACATGTTTATATTTATCTAACACTTAACATATTATATATGAATTTTCAGATAATTAAACAAGGAATTAGATTTTACCAATATCAAGATGATACAAGACATATAAAATGATTATGGTTTGATGATAGTTCACACTAATCAAATTGAGAGTGGCGCAATGTGCCGCTAAAAGGACGTAACCGAAATCGGCGTGCCGCATGGTGCGGCGAAACGTACGGAAAGAGTTAATGAGTAAGGTAAAGATGTTATTATAAGAGAGACTAGACAACCGTCCAGCAACTGACATGAGTGAGGTCAGCGACCCATATCTGACTGATTGCGCCAGAATAGGCGAACAATAGAGGTGATCAAGACCCTGCTCAACCTCCAAGCGATATTCCTGGAAACAGACTATCCAGTCTGACCAAGTTGAGTAGGAAGCGAAGAGGGAGACAACCCATAACTAAACAAATGCCGTTCTGAAGTCGGATGTACAGGGCTGAATGGCGTTAACATTACCGCCTAGCTATAAACCACAACACAACACATCTTCTCCAATGTGACGTCCTTCTAACCGTGGAAGATGAAGATGGTTGTTCGTTCCTCTAATAATTGTAGAGGAAACATCGGATCGAGAAGAAAAGTTGTGGCCAGCGAGCAACGGCATATATTTGAATGACGTATTCGGTATCACAGCAGGATTTGTGAACTTTCTAGTTTCACGAAGTGCAAACTTTGGTGTAGTTTCAGTTTCAAATTCAAATTACAGCAGTGCAAATCCATTTAAAAAGATTACATTATACAACATCAAACGAATCATCTATAAAAGGATGTAATAATATTAAAACATAAAACACGCCAGTTGCTTTGGTTGGAAAAGTGTCGTTAATAACTTCATAGCAGAGATTTTAGTAGGAAAACATAAAGAGAATATTGCAAAGAGAGATTAACTCAAAGCAAAGATTTTAGTAGGAAAACATAAAGAGAATATTGCAAGGAGAGATTAACTAACCGTTAGATATCGTATTTTGTCAACAGCATTATGTGTCATGCCGGTTGGCTTAAGCGATCATGTCCTTCCATAATTTCCTACCCACAGTCCATCGTATCAATTTAGTTGGTGACTGTTTTCCATGCCATGACACCAAAGTATCTAGTGTCGTCTCTTTTTGTTGTCCGCGATCTCTCTTTCCTTTTATTTTGCCAGTTGTAACCAAGTATTCCAACTTTCCTCGTCTCATGATGTTACCGAAAAATATTGATTGTTTCTTTCTGATGTTTTTAGTAGATTTATTTTTATGTTGGTCCATTTTAGAATTTCCTCGTTGGTCTTTTAGCTGTCCAGGAAGTTCCCAACATTATTCTGAGAAATTCCATCTATGTAGCCTGTCTTTCCATTTGTTTGTCTAATGTCCATGAGTCTCTTCAATAGGTCAAAATTGTCTGTATATAGCACCGTTGAACTCTATTTCTCACTTCTATTAACATAGACTTGTTGCACAAGATGATTTTCATTTTCAGAAATGCTACTTTGGCCTGTACTGTTCCGTTTTGTTATTTCTCTGGTGCATCTTCCATCTTTATATTATTGTGCCCACGTATTTGACGCTATGCACTTGTTTCAGGTGTGTTCGGTTTATTTTTATGCAGGATGATGATGATGGTTGTTTCTTCAAAATAATCGTTACTTCTGTTTTCTCACTGTTTAGGCTGAGACCGTTCTTATTGCTTTCTTTCTCTATTATGTCTATCACTTTTTGAAGTTCATTCTTCGTCTCTGCCATTAAGACTGCGACATCCGCCTATCGCAGATTGTTTATGTTGTGACCGTTGAACTTAATTTGTTTTGTTTTTTTTGGACAATCTATTATTGACTTTCAGCCGCGATAGCTCAGTGGTTAGTGAACAGGATTACATTGGACAAGAGGTAGTGTTCGATCCCAACCGACGGCTTCCGGTTCACACAGCCTTAATGGGTACCTGATATTTTTCTTGGAAAGTAAAGTGACACGGGCGTAATACCGACCACATTACCCAAAAATCATGTGCTGAAGGTCTGTAAAATTTATAGTCACTAACACCATAATCCCTATACGCCACTTGGCGTGACGGGGTTACTTGACTTTACTATTATTGACTTTATATTTTCGAGGTAAAATGAGAACACATCCAGCGACAGACCACAATCATGTCTGACTCCTGGTTTTGTATATAGGATCTGTCCTGTGTATTTTATCCTGATCTCTTCATCTTGATCCCTCCAGCGTTGTTAGACGTGGCACAGGGCTCGCATTCTTCTTCGCCACCCATCTCTGTTCTTGGCGAAATGTTCGATCCTATCCAAGGAGTCTATGCCTGCCAACTTTATACTTCATTATTCTTGTCAGTGCTTCTCTACATCTTTCTCTTTATTCTGTATCCTGATGTTTCCAATATAAGAGCATGTTTTTAAATTCTTTGGTTTCTCTTCTCAACACACGCCCGACACATGCCCATCATCTCTTCTTAATTGTAAACGAGATAGTTGATTGTATGTCCATTTCTCTTACCTCTAAATTAGTCTGTTTAGTTTGAATTTGGGAATTGAATTCTCGCCTCTCCGGTTAGTGGTGGCTGCTTTAACTTGTTATCACACATGGCTTTCTACTTGCGCATATAGTAACATTGCTAAGAATCATCATGCGATGAGTGAGAAACAAAATGAAACCAGAAATTAGTGATGAGCACAATATGGATCTGTTGTAGGTAAAGGTACTTACAATGCCATACACATCATAAGATTACTAGTAAAAAGAGCCATAGAAGTGAAAACAGATTTATATTTAAGTGTTCTGGTCCAAAATAAAATTAAACATCAAGAAATAATCGAAATTGTAAAGTATAAATGTTGACATCTGAGATCTGAAAGTAATAAATATAATAAATGGTATAAATAATATAAATACAACATATGCTGGCAACAACAAAAGCAGCCATACTTGAGAATCAATTAGGAATCAATCAATAAACCAAAGCGTTAAACAAGGGTGTGTGATGTTACACGATTTATTTAGTATGTTTAATGAGATTATACTAAGATGCATCTCTCTCTCTCTCGTTCTCTCTTTCACTCTTTCCCTCCCTCTCTCTCCCTCCCTCCCTCCCTCCCTCCCTCTCTCAATACCTCTCCCTCCATCTCTCTTTCCCTCCATCCTTCCCCCCTCTTTCTATCTCCCTCCCTCTCTCTTCCTTCCACTCTATCCCTCTCTCTCTCTCTCCCTCCTTCCCTCTCTCCCTCCCTCCCTCTCTCTCCCTCCCAACCTCCTCCCCCCTCTTTCTCTTCCTCCCTCTTTCTCCCTTCTACTATCTCCCTCTCTCTCCCTCTCTCCCTCTCTCTCCCTCTCTCTCCCTCCCTCTCCCTCCCTCTCTCTCTCTCCCTCCCTCCCTCTTTCTCTCTCTCTCTCCCTCCCTCTCTCTCTCTCTCTCCAACCCTCCCTCCCTCCCTCTATTCGTGTTCGACAAGCCTTTGGTCCTGAAATGAGAATGGAATAGCTGGAAAACATTGGGACAACTTGGAAAATAGAAGGGAAAACAGGTAGATGAAAAGAGAGAGAAAAGATTCAGGACAGTTTAAGAGATTTATTTAATAGAAAATCAACAATATAATGGGTAAACTGTAGGCATTCAAAATTATGGACAGACATGGTCACCTTCTCCTATATGAATTTTTGTTCTAGCAGTTTTCTTTTAAAGATATTTTATCAAATCTCGCCATCTGTCTCTGTTCTGTGCAAGCAGTTCTATCTCCGCCCGTGCGCTGCCGGGGCCCGAAAGGGGAGTAAAGAATAGCGGCGCTGTACCCTACCAGGCATGTTCGTAAGAGGCGAGAAAGGAGGGTTAGGCATGGGACTGGCTATCCCATACTGTAAAAAAAGTAAGCCGAAAAAACTTCACAAACATGAACAAGTCAAAGAAAGATAAAGTTAATCCGTCAACCAGGAAAGAGAAGGGCTCTCTGTCTAAGAGACGTATGACGCAATCCGGAGAAAGCCATAAGGAGTCCGGGTTGCCGACTCACCCTTTGTCTACCAGGAAATCATCCAGAATTGGCACCTGGAATGTTCGTACCCTTAACGAACAGGGAAAAGCGGCACAAGTGGCAGCAGAAATGACCAACTATAAGATAGATATTCTGGGAATGTGTGAAACAAGATGGCTGGGAGCAGAGAGAATAAAATTGAATACAGGGGAGATGATTTTATCATCAGGACACCAGGAACCAGGAGCACAACATAGCGAAGGGGTAGCTATAATGCTATCAAAAAATGCACAGAAGACACTAATAGAATGGGAGGCAGTGGGACCAAGACTGGTGAGAGCAACATTTAGAACAACCAAAAACAAAATAAAATTACACATTATACAATGCTATGCACCAACCAACGATAAAGATGACTCAGTTAAAGATGATTTTTATAAACAGCTACAATGGCAGATGGATGCAAGACGAGCCAAGGATATTATAATCTTGATGGGAGACCTAAATGCTAAGGTAGGATCAGACAACAGAGGCTTCGAAGAGATTATGGGAAAACATGGACTTGGAGATATAAACGAGAATGGAGAGATATTTGTGAATTTCTGCGCCCTTAATCAAATGAGCCTAGGAGGAACAATATTCCAACATAAAAGAATACACAAAGCTACATGGGTGTCACCAGATCATAGAACAGAAAATCAAATTGATCACATATGTATTAATAATAAATTTAAGTCATCCTTACAGGATGTAAAAGTATATAGAGGGGCAGATATAGCTTCTGATCATCATCTTCTGTTAGCCAAACTTAAAATTAAATTAAAAAGGTATAATACAACGAATAAGGGTAGAAAGTATTTCAATGTAGGGTTTCTTAAAAAACAAGGAATTAAAGATAAATTCGCAGTCACAATATCAAACAAATACCAAGTCCTCCAACAACTAGAAAATACAATAAATATAGAAGATCATTGGAAACAGGTAAAAAATATATGGAAAGAGACATGCGAAGAAACACTGAGGAAAAGAGAACGCCAGAATAAGGCATGGATGACAGCAGAGACCCTGGATAAAATTAAAGAAAGAAAGAACAAGAAAGCAGACATAAATAAAAGCAAAACAAGAAGTAATAAAGCCAAGACACAGGAAGCTTACACAGAGGTGAACAAAGAAGTGAGAAGATGCATTAAAAGGGATAAGAGGAAATATATAGATGAACTAGCTAAAGAGGCAGAAGAAGCAGCAAATAAAGGGAATATGAAAGAACTGTACAACAGCACAAAGAAATTAGGTGGAAAATACAAACAGATCAACGCCTTTATCAAAGACAAGAAAGGAAATCTGCTTAGTAATATAAGGGAACAAATGGAGAGATGGAAAGAACACTTTGAAGAACTTTTGAACAGACCCGGCTCAAATAATCCTCCAGATATACTACCAGCAGAAGAAGAGTTACACGTTAACTGCGGAAAACCAAGCAAAGAAGAAATAATGAAAGCCATCAAATTATTAAAAGATGGTAAAGCCACAGGACCAGATGAAATTCCTTCGGAAGCCATCAAAGCAGATATTAACACCTCTACCAAGATGTTACAGGATCTATTGGATAAAATTTGGGAGAGGGAAGAAATACCTAAAGACTGGAGAGAAGGTTATATGATCAAACTACCAAAGAAAGGAAGTTTACAGGAGTGCACAAATTATAGGGGAATTATGCTACTATCAGTGCCAGGAAAAATATTAGGCAGAATCATTCTGGAGAGACTAAAAGAGGCTATAGAGAAACACTTGAGAGATGAACAAGCAGGTTTTAGGAAGAACAGATCATGTGCTGATCAAATAACTACCCTACGTATAATAGTTGAACAAAGTTTAGAACTAAAATCCCCACTATATATTGGATTCATAGATTACGAAAAGGCATTTGATAGTTTAGACAGAAGAATGCTTTGGAAGTTGCTGAGTCATTACGGAATCCCCATAAAGTTTATTAACCTGATAAAAACAATGTATGAAGGAACAAAATGTAGTGTGGTGCATGAAGGACAGCTTACAGAAGCATTTGAAATAAGAACAGGAGTAAGGCAAGGATGCCTCCTGTCTCCATTTCTCTTTCTACTGGCCATAGATTGGATTATGAAAATAACTCAAAACAACAGAAATGGGATCCAGTGGTCACTGACCAAACAACTTGATGATTTAGACTTTGCTGATGACATAGCTCTCCTATCACACAGCCATCAACAGATGCAGGATAAAATGAGTATATTAGATGAGAGATCACAACAGCTAGGACTAAAGATTAATAGAGATAAGACCAATATTATGAGAATTAATGCAGTTGGCAATAACCATATAAAACTAGGAGAAATACCTCTACTAGACGTACAATCTTATATATATCTGGGCAGTAATATAGATAAAGAGGGAGGAACAGAAAATGATACCAAAATAAGGATATCAAAAGCAAGAGGAGCTTTCATTGCACTGGGAAACATATGGAAATCCAAAGAAATTAGGCTAAATACAAAAATAAAAATTTTCAACTCAAATGTTAAGTCGGTCCTATTATATGGCTGTGAAACATGGAGAATGACAAAATTGACAATCACGAAAGTACAGACTTTCATTAATGGATGCTTGCGCAGAATAAAGGGATGGAAATGGCAGGACAAAGTCACTAACGTGGAATTATGGAAATGTACCGGTCAAATACCAGTGGATAAAGAGATGCAGCGAAGACGATGGCGATGGATAGGACACACACTACGGAAGCCAACTGAGAGTATTACACAACAGGCCCTTTTTTGGAATCCCCAGGGGAAAAGACAAAGAGGAAGACCAAGGAATTCTTGGAGAAGACAGATAGAAGCAGAGATGAAGATGATGGGGAAGACATGGAATGATCTTAAAAGAATGGCAAAAAACAGAACGACTTGGAAAGTGTTTGTTGAAGACCTATGCTCCACCAGGAGCTAAAAGGTAAAAGAGAAGATGGTCACCTACTCCTGTAATCACGGAACATAATTTTGATGATGATGATGATGATGACGATGATGGCGATGGTGATACAGCACTCCATAATGGAAGAAACTTGTAATTCCACAAAATTTACAAACCTTGTGATCACCTTTCTTCATTTCTTGCTGAAGTCGTCGTTGTAATGTGTGCTTTAAAGACCTAATTAATTACTTCCTTCTTTAACTAACCTTAATTTTCCCATTATATCCTCTCTCAATAAAATGCTTATCTTGGTGAAATATCCCTGTGTTCGTTATCTTGATTATGTAAAAATGTGAAATATTCCTTTTGATTATTGAGAAAAAAGAGTTGCAATTATGCCACTATAGCTTTGCTGTACACTCCATTTACTCAGAATGCTGCCGGTCAACATATGTTGTCTACAAAATAAAGCAAAAATTAAATGAAATTTTTTTTAGCGAACGAACAAAAAATGCAATGCTGCTGTAAGGCTTCGGTAAAGTATCATTTTTATATATTATCATTTCTCTAGATATAATTACAATATTAAAAATTTTAATTGATTTAAATATCTGGGAACAATGTTAACCTCAGATTGTGGATGTACAACAGAGATGAAATTCAGAATGGCTCAGGCAAAAGCAGCTTTCCAAAAAAAAAATGAGGAAGATACTGTGCAATCCTTTTTTGACAATAGAAACAAGCAAAAGAATTCTTAAATGTTATGTAGAACCAGTTTTAATATATGGATATGAATCATGGACAATAGGACAACATACAAGAAAATTACTGGAGACTGTAGAAATGTGGTTTTACAGAAGAACGTTGAGAATACCATGGACAGCTGAGAAGAGTAGTGAAAACGTTCTGAAAGAGGCCAAAGCAAAAAGAGAGCTAATTTCCAATATTAGGAAGAAAAATTCATCATTTTTTTGGCCATGTAATGAGAAGAGAACAGCTGGAATATATTGTAATAACTGGGAAAATTGAGGGACGAAGAGATAGAGGGAAGCAAATAGGAACGATATCAGACAGCTTAAGAGAATGGCTTGGCAGAAGGTCAACAACAGAAATGATAAATAACTGTCTTGATCGAAAGTTGTGGAGAGACATGATCACCTACGCCAGCAGCTACTTGATGATGATGAGATATACTTATACTTCCATATTTCCACATTTCACCTATCCGCCAACACGTAGCACATCTCTCTCTCTCTCTCTCTCTCTATCATTCTCTCTCTCATCTCATCATCTCATCGCTTGTCCCTCCGCCCACTTCTCCCTAACTTACCTGTCCCAATCACCCTAGATGTAGAAGTTACCTGTGCCCCATCGTGTTTTGTCGTTATTCTCGTTTTCTGAACGCATGTGGGCCGAAACGTTTGTATTCTGTTCCGGTCCTTTTTTGTACAGCTGTTACCATACCTATCAGGAGTGTGCGTGACGCACTACTACTGGCTCCTGAATGAAATTGTGTAGATGAATTAGGGTGTCTTGTTCACTACCGAACTCCGGACATCCTCAAAATAATTATGGTTATGGTAATGGAAGGCTCCAGTATCACTGCAAACGAATTAAAATCCATAATTGCTCAACCGCCAGTGCCAGTGGAATCTCCTGAATTAATATCAAAATCTCCCAACCAAAGAAAGGTAGCTGCATGTCCCCATCATAGCAGTCTCAGTACACTCCAAAAGACATAAGGCGAAACCGCACAGAAAGTGAACACAACCATCTGTTCCCCGTCATACAATATCATCATTCATAGTAAGCTATCGAAATACGATCAAAACGGATGAAATGCACAGCTCACGGTGTGTACAGAGCACTTAACTCAGTAGCTCCGGGAGTAAGCCGGAAATGGAATATGAGAAAACTGCAACAACGAACATTTTTCAGATACTTCCTTTAACTGTTCCTGCTGCCTATCAGCCACATTAACCGGATTTTCCCTCAAAATAATTATAACACTGAAGATATTGCAATGAATATTAAAACTTGTACGTTCATTTGCGTGAGAAATGGAAAGACATGTCTGTAGTGTGTACGTGGCACATAACTGTTGTGTTATCCCTGCCTGACGCGCCTCTCTGTTGATCTAAATCATTTGGGTGAGGGTGCCTACACAGTACGATTGATGTACGTGACTGTTAATGCACAATACGTGTGAGTTCACACAGAATAGTTGGACATGTGTTGGTTTACTCTGGAGGAGCGAGTGTTTAGTGGCAAAATCATGAAATAAATTGCCGGGAACGGTAGCACGTGAGACACTTTATATAAGTAAAAAACACTAGTAGTGGGCCGAAGACGGGAAATAGGGCGGAAGTAATAGTTCTCAACGACTGACAATTTGCTTCTAGTTCTTGTAGGTCTTGTTTGACCTAAGTCTTCCTTTTCTCTTCCTTATTCTTCCTCTCCTCCTTCTTTCTCTATTTTTTCTTCCTCTACTCCTTCATCTATAGAAAATACAATAAATATAGAAGATCATTGGAAACAGTAAAAGATATATGGAAAGAGACATGCGAAGAAACACTAGAGAAAAGGGAACGCCAGAATAAGGCATGGATGACAGCAGAGACCCTGGACAAAATTAAAGAAAGAAAGAACAAGAAAGCAGACATAAATAAAAGCAAAACGAGAAGTAATAAAGCCAAGACACAGGAAGCTTACACAGAGGTGAACAAAGAAGTGAGAAGATGCATTAAAAGGGATAAGAGGAAATATACATAGATATATAGTAGAAGAAGCAGCAAATAAAGGGAATATTAAAGAACTGTACCACAGCACAAAGAAATTAATTGGAAAATACAAACAGATCAATGCCTTTATTAAAGATAAGAAAGGAAATCTGCTTAGTAATATAAGGGAACAAATGGAGAGATGGAAAGAGCACTTTGAAGAACTTTTGAATAGACCCGGCTCAAATAATCCTCCAGATATACTACCAGCAGAAGAATAGTTACACGTTAACTTCGGAAAACCAAGCAAAGAAGAAATAATGAAAGCCATCAAACTATTAAAAAATGGTAAAGCCACAGGACCAGATGAAATTCCTTCGGAAGCCATCAAAGCAGATATTAACACCTCTACCAAGATGCTACATAATCTATTAGATAAAATTTGGGAGAGGGAAGAAATACCTAAAGACTGGAAAGAAGGTTATATGATCAAACTATCAAAGAAAAGAAATTTACAGGAGTGCACAATTTATGGGGGAATTATGCTACTATCAGTGCCAGGAAAAATATTAAGCAGAATCATTCTGGAGAGACTAAAAGTGGCCATAGAGAAACATTTGAGAGATGAACAAGCAGGTTTTAGGAAGAACAGATCATGCGCTGATCAAATAACTACTCTACATATAATAGTTGAACAAAGTTTAGAACTAAAATCCCCACTTTATATTGGATTCATAGATTACTAAAAGGCATTTGATAGTTTAGACAGAAGAATGCTTTGGAAGTTGCTGAGTCATTACGGAATCCCCATAAAGTTTATTAACCTGATAAAAACAATGTATGAAGGTACAAAATGTAGTGTGGTGCGTGAAGGACAGCTTACAGAAGTATTTGAAATAAGAACAGGAGTAAGGCAGGGATGCCTTCTGTCTCCATTTCCCTTTCTACTGGCCATAGATTGGATTATGAAAATAACTCAAAACAACAGAAACGGAATCCAGTGGTCACTGACCAAACAACTTGATGATTTAGACTTTGCTGATGACATAGCTCTCCTATCACACAACCATCAACAGATGCAGGATAAAATTAGCATACTTGATGAGAGATCACAACAGCTAGGACTGAAGATTAATAGAGATAAGACCAACATTATGAGAATTAATGCAGTTGGCAATAATCAAATGAAACTAGGAGAAATATCTCTATTAGATGTACAATCTTACATATATCTGGGCAGTAATATAGATAAAGAGGGAGGAACAGAAAATGATACCAAAATAAGGATTTCAAAAGCAAGAGGAGCTTTCATTGCACTGGGAAACATATGGAAATCCAAAGAAATTAGGTTAAATACAAAAATAAAAATTTTCAAATCAAATGTTAAGGCGGTCATATTATATGGCTGCGAAACATGGAGAACAACAAAATTGACAATCACGAAGATACAGACTTTCATTAATGGATGCTTACGCAGAATAAAAGGATGGAAATGGCAGGACAAAATCACTAACATAGAATTATGGAAATGTATCGGTCAAACACCAGTGGATAAAGAGATACAGCGTAAGTAGTATACCAGGAAGGATTTGGTTATCATTTAGGCGTAAATTAACAAAGATATATAAGAGGCGCCTTTAGCGCCTAATGTACACGAGAGACAAGGGGAGTTAATCGGTCGTACGACGGCGTGACCCCTCGTGCGGCGGGCGCGTGGTGACCTCGGGGCGGATCGCGTGTTGGCGGGTGACCCCTTCAGATTAGCTCGAGTGGTTCAGACAGCGTGCTATCGGATCGGGGATTATCTCGGTTCGGTGGGACGCTATCGCGCCAGGTAGACGTTAGAAAATATTTATAGCTATGTAGTTTGGTGTCTGCTTAACGTTGTACCATAAATGAAGCATAAGGGTAAAACAGTTAGAGATTACAGGTTAGTCTAAGCTGGTAGTGTAAATATGTTCCTCGGTGTTAGTGGTTCGCTATCTCTCTCTCTCTCTCTCGTTCTCTCTCCCTATCCATCTCTCTCTCTCTCTCGCTATCTCTCTCTCTCTTTCACTAGACTTCTCTCTCACTCCTAGACGTCTCTCCTACCATACCAGCTTTCATCCTCTCTCTCTCTCTCCTAACATTCCACCCTCCATCGTACATTTAGCTTCCGTCATAGACTTCCCTCCATTGTAACACTTACTCATTCTCTCCATTTAAACCCATTAGCTCTACTTAGCCCCCTAAATCTCCCTCTCTCTCTCTCTCTCTACTATTCCAGCCTAGATTTCCCTCAAATTGAAACACTTACTCATTCTCTCCATTTATCCCTATCATCGTGCCTTCCTTCTCTCTCTTTTCCCCCTATCCTCTCTTAGACTTCTAACCTATCAGTCCACCCTCCGCCTCTCCCTTTAGCTCCCCCGCCCTCCCTGATATTTTTAGCGTCCCTCCTATTGTAACACTTGATTATTCTCACCATTTATACCTAGCATTTCGCCTTCTCTCTGTCATATGCTTCTCTCTCTCTCTCTCTCTCTTCTAACCCCTACTAGACTTCTCTCCTACCATTCCACCTTTCCTCCTCTCTCTCTCTCTCTCTCTCTCTCTCTCTCTCTCTTTACCTCGCCTAGCGTTCCGCCTTCATTCGTATTTTTACCTTACCGCCTGTGTAACACATTATTAACATTGAATATCAATTACAAAAAGACTTGAAATATCTACTTTTTAAAGAACCAATAAGATAAACATATGAAAAACGGAAGAATAATACACTCGACAAGGCTTAACATACATACTTTATACACATCGCCATTAATACAACTGAAATTCCTTTAATGATAACCTATCACATCGTTTTGAGCTAAGAGAAAAACAGAAAAAAATTCAACTTACACCGTAAAATATTCCACTAAAACACAGACCGCTAGACTGAACAGTACTACGAAAATAAACGTCCGTGAATCAAGCGCGCTTATAACACGAAGTCTCACATCCGACTAGTTTAAATATAATCTGGTAAATAAAAGTTGGACGACACTATTCCACCCTCGACTAACATCTAGGTTAACCAATCAGAGAAGAAGATTTCTATCGGACACCCATCAACGAAATGACTGACCTCTGGATTAACTAATCAGAGAAGAGGATTACTGTTATCGTGATAACTGACCTCATTTTCAACTTGAAGTGCTGTCGAGTCTGATGCATGGGTTACTTTAAATCGATTCGGCCCCTGATACAATCCACCTAGCGGGTCAATGGTGGGGGAAATAATACAAGTGGCGGGTTACTTGAACGCGTTTTGACCCCTGATGCAATACCAGGAGTTCCATGACAGTTATAAATAGTTGGATACAACGAGCAGGAAGTTATATTCAAGGTCCAAAATGTTAGACCAAATCACTAAGATTTTACCACCAGAACACACAAATTTAGGCTCATATTCAAAAAGTCGACCTTAAAACCATACAAATCTACTCCCATACTCATAAAAGTTAGACACATCAAACAGATAATTACTTCCAAACTCCAAAAAGTTAGAACAAATCACGCCTCGATCGTTCTCTAACATTGCCACGATCGTTCTTTAACACTGCCTCCAGCGTTCTTCGATCGTTCTCTAACATTACCTCGAGCGTTCTCTAACATTGCCTCGATCGTTCTCTAACATTACCTCGAGCGTTCTCTAACATTGCCACGATCGTTCTTTAACATTGCCTCCAGCGTTCTCTTCACAAGTTTCGGAAGGGAACCATTTGTCGTACTCGGTAAGTCCGTGGTTCGTTAAGTCCGTGGTTCATGGGGTTGTGGTTCGTGGTTCGTTAGTTGATGGTTCGTTAAGTCCGTGGTTCGTGGGGTTGTGGTTCGCGGTTCGTGA
Organism: Megaustenia siamemsis; assembly: GCA_032433765.1. Classification (NCBI taxonomy): domain Eukaryota; kingdom Metazoa; phylum Mollusca; class Gastropoda; order Stylommatophora; family Ariophantidae; genus Megaustenia; species Megaustenia siamemsis. The sequence continues at coordinate 20,559,929 of JAVIAB010000001.1, forward strand.
GTTGAGGGTTCGGTAAGTCCGTGGTTCGTTAAGTTCGTTGTTCGTGGGGTTGTGGTTCGTTAGTTGTTGGTTCGTTAAGTCCGTGGTTCGTGGTTTGTTAAGTTCGTTGTTCGTCAGTTTGTGGTTCGTTAGTTGATGGTTCGTTAAGTCCGTGGTTCGTGGGGTTGTGGTTCGTGGTTCGTTAGTAGATGGTTCGTTAAGTCCATGGTTCGTAGGGGTTGTGGTTCGCGGTTCGTGAGTTGAGGGTTCGTTAAGTCCGTGGTTCGTGGGGTTGTGGTTCGTGGTTCGTTAGTTGATGGTTCGTTAAGTCCGTGGTTCGTGGGGTTGTGGTTCGCGGTTCGTGAGTTGAGGGTTCGTTAAGTCCGTGGTTCGTGGGGTTGTGGTTCGTGGTTCGTTAGTTGATGGTTCGTTAAGTCCATGGTTCGTGGGGTTGTGGTTCGCGGTTCGTGAGTTGAGGGTTCGGTAAGTCCGTGGTTTGTGGTTTGTTAAGTTCGTTGTTCGTGAGTTTGTGGTTTATTAAGTTTGTAGTTTGTTAAGTGCGTGGTTCGAGAGGTCGTGGGCAAGGGCAGAAACCTAAGAGGCAAGGGCAGAAAAACACTCGTACTGACTAAGGCTTCCAAGGTGTATTTGATTGTCGCCCTATTTTTGTCTGTATAACCTATATATCACTTTCATTTAATCTATCGATAAACGTTTCAAAGTCATTTCTGTTGTTAAATAACAAGGGTTTGTCTAATCCTGTCGCGTTATTTGAGCTTGTGTGTTAAAGTAACGCAGCCAAATAGAACTGACCTCTGAGGCAATACCGGATGTGTTACTAAAAAGATTTTGACGTATGATGGCAATTTTATGAGTTTACCCCCTGATCATTTTTTAGGGATACGCCCATGAAATCGGTAAAAATTGTAAATTTTCACTCTAGACATACCCCAAACTCTATTTTAGACATCCCCATTGCAAAAATTTACATTAAAAACCACTTTGAGAATTTTACCCCCTTATCATTTTTTTAGGGTTACGCCCATGGAATCGATAAAAAGCGTTAATTTAGCACGCAGGCTTACCTAAAACTTTATTTTAGACATCCCCACACCAAAAATTTACTTAAAAATCACTTTTGAAATTGTTACCCCCTTACCATTTTTTAGGGTTACGCCCATGGAATTGATAAAAATCGTAAATTTAGCACGTAGGCATACCTAAAACTTTATTTTAGACATCCCCATACCAAAAATTTACTTAAAAATCACTTTTAAAAATGTAACCCCCCCTTACCATTTTTTAGGGTTACGCCCCTGAAATCAATAAAAAATTGAAATATAACCTCAAGGCATACCCCAAACATAATATTTGACACCCCTACATATCAAACTCCATCAAAAAATCAACAAAAACTAGTAGTGGTATAGAGGTTTTTGAGCCGTTCATACTACGCAGATGTACGGTGCAGCACGTGCAATCGATAAAAAAAATGAAATATAACCTCAAGGCATACCCCAAACATAATTTTTGACACCCCTACATATCAAATTTCTACAAAAAAACAACAAAAAAAATAGTAGTAAGGAAGGGTGTTTTGAGCAAGGATTTGAACATTTTCACATGTATCGTGAAGCATAATACATCTGCGTAGTATGCACGGTTCAAAAACACCTTTCCTAACTACTATTTTTTTGTTGTTTTTTTGTTGGAATTTGATATGGAAGGGTGTCAAAAATTATGTTTGGGGCATGCCTTGAGGTTATATTTCATTTTTTTTATCGACTGCACGTGCTGCACCGTACATCTGCGTAGTATGCACGGCTCAAAAACCCTTTACCACTACTAGTTTTATTGTTGTTTTTTTGTTGTTTTTTTGTTGGAATTTGATATGTAGGGGTGTCAAATATTATGTTTGGGGTATGCCTTGATGTTATATTTCAATTTTTTTATCGATTGCACGTGCTGCACCGTACATCTGCGTAGTATGAACGGCTCAAAAACCACTATGCCACTACTAGTTTTTGTTGATTTTTTTATGGAGTTTGATATGTAGGGGTGTCAAATATTATGTTTGGGGTATGCCTTGAGGTTATATTTCAATTTTTTATTGATTTCAGGGGCGTAACCCTAAAAAATGGTAAGGGGGTAACAATTTCAAAAGTGATTTTAAGTAAATTTTTGGTGTGGGGATGTCTAAAATAAAGTTTTAGGTAAGCCTGCGTGCTAAATTAACGCTTTTTATCGATTCCATGGGCGTAACGCTAAAAAAAATGATAAGGGGGTAAAATTCTCAAAGTGGTTTTTAATGTAAATTTTTGCAATGGGGATGTCTAAAATAGAGTTTGGGGTATGTCTAGAGTGAAAATTTACGATTTTTACCGATTTCATGGGCGTATCCCTAAAAAATGATCAGGGGGTAAACTCATAAAATTGCCATCATACGTCAAAAACTTTTTAGTAACACATCCGGTATTGCCTCAGAGGTCAGTTCTATTTGGCTGCGTTACTTTCACACACAAGCTCAAATAACGCGACAGGATTAGACAAACCCTTGTTATTTAACAACAGAAATGACTTTGAAGCGTTTATCGATAGATTAAATGAAAGTGATATATAGGTTATACAGACAAAAATAGGGCGACAATCAAATACACCTTGGAAGCCTTAGTCAGTACGTGTGTTTTTCTGCCCTTGCCTCTTAGGTTTCTGCCCTTGCCCACGACCTATCGAACCACGCACTTAACAAACTACAAACTTAATAAACCACAAACTCACGAGCAACGAACTTAACAAACCACGAACCACGGACTTACCGAACCCTCAACTCACGAACCGCGAACCACAACCCCACGAACCATGGACTTAACGAACCAGCAACTAACGAACCACGAACCACAACCCCACGAACCACGGACTTAACGAACCCTCAACTCACGAACCGCGAACCACAACCCCACGAACCACGGACTTAACGAACCATCAACTAACGAACCGCGAACCACAACCCCACGAACCACGGACTTAACGAACCCTCAACTCACGAACCGCGAACCACAACCCCTACGAAACATGGACTTAACGAACCATCAACTAACGAACCACGAACCACAACCCCACGAACCACGGACTTAACGAACCATCAACTAACGAACCACAAACTCACGAACAACGAACTTAACAAACCACGAACCACGGACTTAACGAACCATCAACTAACGAACCACAACCCCACGAACAACGAACTTAACGAACCACGGACTTACCGAACCCTCAACTCACGAAACGCGAACCACAACACCTACGAACCATGAACTTAACGAACCATCAACTAACGAACCACGAACCACAACCCCACGAACCACGGACTTAACGAACCATCAACTAACGAACCACGAACCACAACCCCACGAACCACGGACTTAACGAACCACGGACTTACCGAGTACGACAAATGGTTCCCTTCCGAAACTTGTGAAGAGAACGCTGGAGGCAATGTTAAAGAACGATCGTGGCAATGTTAGAGAACGCTCGAGGTAATGTTAGAGAACGATCGAGGCAATGTTAGAGAACGCTCGAGGTAATGTTAGAGAACGATCGAAGAACGCTGGAGGCAGTGTTAAAGAACGATCGTGGCAATGTTAGAGAACGATCGAGGCGTGATTTGTTCTAACTTTTTGGAGTTTGGAAGTAATTATCTGTTTGATGTGTTAAACTTTTATGAGTATGGGAGTAGATTTGTATGGTTTTAAGGTCGACTTTTTGAATATGAGCCTAAATTTGTGTGTTCTGGTGGTAAAATCTTAGTGATTTGGTCTAACATTTTGGACCTTGAATATAACTTCCTGCTCGTTGTATCCAACTATTTATAACTGTCATGGAACTCCTGGTATTGCAGCAGGGGTCAAAACGCGTTCAAGTAACCCGCCACTTGTATTATTTCCCCCACCATTGACCCGCTAGGTGGATTGTATCAGGGGCCGAATCGATTTAAAGTAACCCATCCATCAGACTCGACAGCACTTCAAGTTGAAAATGAGGTCAGTTATCACGATAACAGTAATCCTCTTCTCCGATTAGTTAATCCAGAGGTCAGTCATTTCGTTGATGGGTGTCCGATAGAAATCTTCTTCTCTGATTGGTTAACCTAGATATTAGTCGAGGGTGGAATAGTATCGTCCAAATTTTATTTACCAGATTATATTTAAACTAGTCGGATGTGAGACTTCGTGTTATCAGCGCGCTTGATTCACGGACGTTTATTTTCGTAGTACTGTTCAGTCTAGCGGTCTGTGTTGTAGTGGAATATTTTACGGTGTAAGTTGAATTTTTTTCCTGTTTTTCTCTTAGCTCATAACGATGTGATAGGTTATCATTAAAGGAATTTCAGTTGTATTAATGGTGATGTGTATAAAGTACGTCTGTTAAGCCTTGTCGAGTGTATTATTCCTTCGTTTTTCATATGTTTATCTTATTGGTTCTTTAAAAAGTAGATATTTCAAGTCTTTTTGTAATTGATATTCAATGTTATTAATGTGTTACACTGGTGGTAAGGTAAAAATACGAATGAAGGCGGAACGCTAGGCGCGGTAAAGAGAGAGAGAGAGAGAGAGAGAGAGAGAGAGAGAGAGGAAGAAAGGTGGAATGGTAGGAGAGAAGTCTAGTAGGGGTTAGAAGAGCGAGAGAGAGAGAGAGAGAGAGAGAGAGAGAGAGAGAAGCGTATGAGAAAGAAGGCGAGATGCTATGTATTAATGGTGAGAATAATCAAGTGTTACAATAGGAGGGACGCTAAAAATATAAGGGAGGGCGGGGGAGCTAAAGGGAGAGGCGGAGGGTGGACTGATAGGTTAGAAGTCTAAGAGAGGATAGGGGAGAAAGCGAGAGAGAGAGAGAGAGAGAGAGAGAAGGAAGGCGCGATGCTAGGGATAAATGGAGAGAATGAGTAAGTGTTTCAATGGAGGGAAATCTAGGCTGGAATAGTAGAGAGAGAGAGAGAGAGAGAAAGAGAGAGAGAGAGAGAAAGAGGGCGAGAGAGAGAGAGAGAGAGAGAGAGAGAGAGAGATAGATAGCGAACCACTAACACCGAGGAACATATTTACACTACCAGCTTAGACTAACCAGTAATCTCTAACTGAGAGAGAGAGAGAGAGAGCGAGAGAAGCCTCTGAGAAAGAAGGCGATATGCTATGTATTAATGGTGAGAATAATCATGAAAATGAGGTCAGTTATCACGATAACAGTAATCCTCTTCTCTGATTAGTTAATCCAGAGGTCAGTCATTTCGTTGATGGGTGTCCGATAGAAATCTTCTTCTCTGGTTGGTTAACCTAGATGTTAGTCGAGGGTGGAATAGTGTTGTCCAAATTTTATTTACCAGATTATATTTAAACTAGTCGAATGTGAGACTTCGTGTTATAAGCGCGCTTGATTCACGGACGTTATTTTCATAGTACTGTTCAGTCTAGCGGTCTGTGTTGTAGTGGAATATTTTACGGTGTAAGTTGAATTTTTTTCTGTTTTTCTCTTAGCTCATAACGATGTGATAGGTTATCATTAAAGGAATTTCAGTTGTATTAATGGTGATATGTATAAAGTACGTCTGTTAAACCTTGTCGAGTGTATTATTCCTTCGTTTTTCATATGTTTATCTTATTGGTTCTTTAAAAAGTAGATATTTCAAGTCTTTTTGTAATTGATATTCAATGTTAATAATGTGTTACACTGGCGGTAAGGTAAAAATACGAATGAAGGCGGAACGCTAGGCGAGGTAAGAGAGAGAGAGAGAGAGAGAGAGAGAGAGAGATAGGAAGAAAGGTGGAATGGTAGGAGAGAAGTCTAGTAGGTTTTAGAAGAGAGAGAGAGAGAGATAGAGCGAGAGAGAGAAGCCTATGAGAAAGAAGGCGAGATGCTAGGTATAAATGGTGAGAATAATCAAGTGTTACAATAGGAGGGACGCTAAAAATATGAGGGAGGGCGGGGGAGCTAAAGGGAGAGGCGGAGGGTGGACTGATAGGTTAGAAGTCTAAGGGAGGATAGGGGAGAAAGAGAGAGAGAGAGAGAGAGAGAGAGAGAGAGAAGGAAGGCGCGATGATAGGGATAAATGGAGAGAATGAGTAAGTGTTTCAATGGAGGGAAATCTAGGCTGGAATAGTAGAGAGAGAGAGAGAGAGAGGGCGAGAGAGAGAGAGAGAGAGAGAGAGAGAGAGAGAGAGAAGGAAGGCGCGATGATAGGGATAAATGGAGAGAATGAGTAAGTGTTTCAATGGAGGGAAATCTAGGCTGGAATAGTAGAGAGAGAGAGAGTGGGCGAGAGAGAGAGAGAGAGAGAGAAAGAGAGAGAGATAGCGAACCAGTAACACCGAGGAACATATTTACACTACCAGCTTAGACTAACCAGTAATCTCTAACTGTTTCACCCTTATGCTTCATTTATGGCACAACGCTAAGTGGACACCCAACTACATAGCTATAAATATTTTCTAAAGTCTACCTGGCGCGATAGCGTCCCACCGAACCGAGATAATCCCCGATCCAATAGCACGCTGTCCGAACCACTCGAGCTAATCTGAAGGGGTCACCCGCCGACACGCGATCCGCCTCGAGGTCACCACGCACCCGCGTGATCCGGCGCCCGCTGTACGAGGGGTCACGCCGTCGCACGACCGATTAACTCCCCTTGTCTCTCGTGTACATTAGGCGCTAAAGGCGCCTCTTATATATCTTTGTTAATTTACGCCTAAATAATATTCATGTGGACCCTTGTATACTACTAGCGTAGACGATGGCGCTGGATAAGACACACACTATGGAAGCCAACTGAGAGTATTACACAACAGGCCTTTTTTTGGAATCCCCAGGGGAAAAGACAAAGAGGAAGACCAAAGAATTCTTGGAGAAGACAGATAGAAGCAGAGATGAAGATGATGGAGAAGACATGGAATGATCTTAAAATAATGGCAAAAAACAGAACGACTTGGAAAGTGTTTGTTGAAGACCTATGCTCCACTGGGAGCTGAAAGGTAGAAGAGAGACTCCTTCATCTCCTTCCTCTCCTCCATCAACTTATACCCTCCCCTCCTTCTCGTCCCCCTTCCTCTCCTCCTTCTTCTTCCTCTCCTCCTCCTCTTCCTCTCCTCCTTCTTCTTCTTCTCCTCCTTCTTCTTCCTCATATCATTCCTATCCCTCTCCTCCTTCTTCTTTCTCTCCTCCTTCTTCTTTCTCTCCTCCTTCTTCTTCCTCATATCATTCCTCTTCCTCTCCTCCTTCTTCTTCCTCTCCTCCTTCTTCTTCCTCTCCTCCTTCTTCTTCCTCTCCTCCTTCCCCTTTTTCACCTTCTCCTCCTTTTTCCTCCCCTTATTCTTTATTTTCCTCATCGTTCTTATTCTACTTCTTTTTTCTCCTTCTTCCCTTCTCCGCCTTCTTATACCTCAATTTCTCTCATTTCTTCCCCTCCTCATTCTTCGCCGCCTCCTCTCCTCCTACATCTTTTTCTTCACCTCTTTCTTCGTCTTCCTATTTCTTCTTTATAATCATGTAGATGCCGCTGCTGTAGAATTTCATTGATTTTCTTATATCATTATTCTCTGTGCCGACTTCTTCATATTGTCTTATATAGGCACTATTTGATATGGAATCACAAAACCCTTACCAGGTGCTCAAATAAGTGCTTTAATAAAAATGCCCTGTCCGTAGTTTAACATTGTTTCAAATCTGACTTTCCCATCTGGTCTTACTGATTATTTGTAATTTATTCATTTGATTGTCTCGTATTTATTTTACTGTAAACTGACTGGTCTGATCGATAGTATCTTAGCTAACACTTTCTCAACTGGAGTCATTGATTGTTTTTAGTCTGACTCTTTCTCTTCTGCTCTCATTGAATTTAATTTTTTTTCTACGCTGGCTGAGTCATTATGGTCTCACTGATTGTTTTAAGCAGACTCTTTATCGTATGGTGTTATTCGTTGTTTATAATATAACTCCTTCTCTTTTGCTCTCATTAATTGTTTCTAAGCTCAGTCCTTATCTTAAAGTCACACATATATTTGTTTTAATAAGCTACCTATGTAAAATATAATATAATGTATTATGTATATGTTGAATCTCATATTCCAGGTGCGGCTTGCTACCAGAGCTACTACGTTTAGTGCTCTGTGCACACCGTGAGCTGTGCGTTTCATCCGTTTTGATTGTGTTTCGATATTCCAATTGCTTACGATTAATTATTATATCTATGACGGGGAACATATGGCTGTGTTCACTTTCTCAGCGTTTTTTCGCCTTATGTCTTTAGACGTGTACTGAGACTGCTATAAAGGGGACTGCAGCTACCTTTCTTTGTTTAGAAGATTTTTATATTAATTCGGATGATTCCACTGGCACTGGCGGTTGAGCAATTATGGATTTTAATTCGTTTGCAGTGATACCGGGACCTTCCTTTAACCATAACCATAAGTCGAATCTTTATCGCGTGATCTCATTTATTGTTTATATGTTGATTCTTCATCATATGATCTCATTTATTGTTTATATGTTGAATCGTTATCATATAAACTCACTTATTGTTTACATGTTGATTCTTTATTACGTGATCTCATTTATTGTCTAAACATTTTGATTCTTTATCATGTGATCTCATTTATTGTTTATATGTTGTTTCTTTATCATGTGATCTCATTTATTGTGTATATATTGTTTATTTATCATATGATCTCATGTATTGTTTATATATTGTTTTTTTATCATGTGATCTCATTTATTGTTTATATGTTGATTCTTTATTACGTGATCTCATTTATTGTTTATATGTTGACTCTTTATCATATGATCTCATTTATTGTTTATATGTTGAATCTTTATCATATGATCTCATTTATTGTTTATATTTTGAATCTTTATCATATGATCTCATTTATTGTTTATATTTTGAATCTTTATCATATGATCTCATTTATTGTTTATATTTTGAATCTTTATCATATGATCTCATTTATTGTTTATATTTTGAATCTTTATCATATGATATCATTTATTGTTTACATGTTGAATCATTATCATATGATCTCAATTATTGTTTACATGTTGAATCATTATCACAATTTATTATTTTTTTTTCGCGTTCGCCAGCTTTTACCTCTGACTAGAGACTAGGAACTGGATTCTGCGTGTGAAGAGATTATTTTATTGTTTATATGTTGAATCTTTATCATATAAGTAAGCAAAGTAAAGTGCCCCGTCCCGCCAAGTGGCGTATAAGGAATATGGTGTTAGTGACCATTCATTTTACAGACTTTCAGCACATAATTTTTGGGGCAATGTGGTCGGTATTACGCCCGTGCCGCTTTACTTTCTCAGAAAAAAAATCTGGTACCCATTAAAGGCTGGGTGAACCGGAAGCCGTTGGAAACGAACCCTAATATATATATATATATATATATATATATATATATATATGCAAGTGTATATATATACAAACAGACTGCTCTAATACTCCACAGCAGTCGCAAAATTTAATTAACCATGTTTCATCATAAACGAATGATTGAATGCACTTTTAAAGATCAAAGCCTTTTGGACGTGAATAATGTTAGCAAATAATCAATTTTGGTTGTGATTTATTTTATTTCAAGCCGTTTGACTAAGAGCAGTCGTCATAAACAATCTTTCTCAAGTAGTTCAAAGCCAAAATGTAATTTGTGTTTTGCCTTTTTAGTTTCGTTCCTATAATTGCATCCAAGACTGAGCAAAAATATTTTGGGCTCATTTTCGGTCGGACCCAACCGAAAAACAAGTTTATAAAAATATTGATGTATTAAGAGAGGTAATTACAGCGAGAAAATGAGCAAAATCTGTCCCATCACGCACGAAAGTAGTGCGCGTATAATGTATCGTTAAAAATTTCACATCCTTACGACATGGCGTAAACTGGGGGAGGGAGTGATGCAATTTTCAAATGTGAAGCTTAATAGAGGGATGAATATATATAGTTACCATCATTGCAAATGTCAATAGAAATTAGAAAGAGAGTTCATCGGTGCTATATGGAACCAATCCTGACTTATGGAAGCTAATCGTGGACAGTAGACAAACAAATTAAATGACGATTAGAGGCCACAGAGATGGGATTTCTCATAAAGATGTTGAAAGTTCCCTGGACAGCTAAAAAGGCCAATGAGAAAGTTCTCAAAGAGGCCAACACAAAAAGGCAGCTCCTAAAAAACATCAGAAAGAAACAATCTACAGATCGCGGTATTTGGGGTAATGTGGTAGGTATTACGCCCGTGCAGCTTTACTTTCCCAGAAAAAAATACGGTACCCATTAAAGGCTGGGTGAACCCGGAAGCCGTCGGTTGGGATCGAACCCTACATCTTGTCCTTTGTAGAACAGTTCACTAACCACTGAGCTATCGCGGCTCCCCTGCCATTCTATACCCAAGTTAAATTTTAACTACACCCTTGGTATATATTTTTTGTACCTCACCTATAAATTGGGAGATCCAACTTGAACGTCATATATAAATTGAGAGATCCATCGTGAAAGTCATCTATCAATTGAGAGATCCAACGTGAACTTCATCTATAAATTGAGAGATCCAACTTCAACTTCATCTAAAAATTGAGAGATCCAACTTGTATTTTATCTATAAATAGAGAGATCCAACTTCAACTTCATCTATAAATAGAGAGATCCAACTTCAACTTCATCTATAAATTAAGAGATCCAACCTGAACTTCATGTATAAATTGAAAGATTCAACTTGAATTTCATCTATAAATTAAAAGATCCAACTTGAATTTCATCTATAAATTGAGAGATCCAACTTGAATTACATCTATACATTGAGAGATCCAACTTGAACTTCATCTATAAATTGAGAGATCCAACTTCAACTACTGTATTTACTCTATGATTGCTCTTCTTCATGGTCCACGCTTAAAAGGGCGGATTGGTGGAAGAGTTGGGGAGTCGGTAGATGCGATGTGTCGTAGTTTACGTAACGTTTTTAATACATGCACCTCTCGTTCTAAATCGTCAATATCCAGCATGTAACGTGAACTTATTATCTAAAACAATATCCAGCATGTAACGTGAACTTATTATCTAGAACAATATCCAGCATGTAACGTGAACTTATTATCTAAAACAATATCCAGAAAGTAATTTGAACTTGTTATCTAGAACAATATCCAGCATGTAACTTGAACTTATTATCTAGAACAATATCCAGTATACAACTTGAAATTATTATCTAGAGCAATGGTATCTTTCACGTGAATACACCGCGCTGTCTCTTTCTCTCTCTCTCTCTCTCTCTCTCTCTTTCTCTCTCTCTCTTTCTCTATCTCCTTCCCTCTCTCCGTCTCTCTCTCTTTCTCTCACTCTTTCTCTCTCTCTCTCTTTCTCTTTCTCTCTCTCTCTATCTCTGTCTCACTTTCTTTCTCTCTCTCTTTAATTGAGAACCGAACCATTACCAAAGTACGATCCAATATCTCTCCTCTTCACTCATAACTCAAGTTCATTTGTATATCAAGAAGTGTTTTTGTGTGGGTTGGAGATGTGTGTATGTGTGGTTTTAGTGGGGGGAAAGTGAGCGACGGACAAGCAGGCAGATAGACAGTGTGCTAGTATCTGGCTGTGCCCTAACAGGTTTCCAATGTAGGCCAAAGTTTCAGGTGAGGCGACAGGTAATAATAGATCTCATTTTATTTGACTGAAATAAAGTAGCAAATCAGGTGAAGACGGCAAACGTCTGACTCACTTCACTGTCAACAAACAAATGACAAAATCAAAATAATTAAAAGTGGTTGATAACATATGACTTGAATGCGTGATAAATGGTGATAAATGTCCAACTATCAATCGATCTCAAACCAATATTGGGAATTAATTAAATGCTGCAGAACTGCTCCCGTCAAGACAAGCGGAGACGTTTCACGTCACGTAACGACCTGGGGTGAAATATATTCACATAAAAACACGCAACACAAAATAAGTGATAAAAGAAATGTTTGAAATGTTCAGATTTTACGTCTAGCTTTGAGTAACTTCTAAAGTATGAATTATGGAAAGCAACGCCTGTTTGTTGGTTCTACGTCGTAACACTGTAGACCAGTAAAGAACATAAATTAATGTAATTAAACATACCCAGGTTGCTGTAGAACTCATTACTAGCATTGGTTCAACCAAAACAAGGGTTTAACTAGTTTTACATAAGTAAATTAAGAAAAAAAAGGCATCCTTGTTGAATCAGAATAATTTACCAAGATCGTAATGAACAGAAAAGTGTTACAGAAACTAATACAAATAAACTATTTACATTATAACGGATATTGCTCTAGTGAACAAAAGTCCGCTGGAACAATATCGTTTGTGTAAATATAGTAATTCTAATTTACACATTTAAGTTAAATTTGTATATATAGATAGAATGAATGCTTCAATAAGATGTAGCCAGTCCCGCAGCTATATCATTAAATAGCACACAACTATATTTTGTGAGAAAGTTCACCTATCTCTGTTTAATGGTCACAATCAATGTCTCCCTCAAAGAAGAAATAAATTCTCGAAACGAAATGGCAGCTTCCACATTTAGTAATCTTAAAGATAGAGCATGTGCCAACACCAATTTAATACTCAGGACTAAGATTCAAATTTACCAATGGTGTGTGCTTAGTACACTAACATACAGGTCATACACTTGCACGAATAAAAGCAAGAGAAAAGGTTGAACAGCTTTCAAGTACGTTGCCTTCTTAAGATTATGAACATCAAATGGCAGGACAAAGTAACTAACTTTAATGTTTTACAACGAGCCAAACTCCTCTTCATCATGGAAATATTTAGGAGTCGTAGACTAAGGTGCTTGTGTCATGTAAGAAGAATGGGAAAAGAATCGCATTCCCAAACAAATATTGTATGGAGAACTTAAGGAAGGAGAGAGACCACAGGGCAGACCAGTGCTGAGATACAAGGATATTTGCTAGGCTTCCGTGGGTAAATTCTACATCAGTGGATCTACATCAGTGGATCTACATCAGTGGATCTACATCAGTGGAAGAAACTCGGAAAAAATCTGGCTACAAAATAAATAATGGTACAGCAACTGCTGGCAGTTGATATCAAGATCAGAAGATAAAAGATGCAGGAGAAAAGAGACGAGGCCTGGCACTACGAAAACATCTTGTTCGTTCTGTGGTTGGATCTGTTTATCCAAATTGGCAGATTCAGCCACGAGAGAAGCTGTTCAGCAAAGCAGCATCCAACATAAGACACCAACATATTTACTAAACAACTGACTTATCATGATTGCGTGTTACCAACCGTTTGTCATGTCGCCAAAGGCCATATAAATGAATGGATGCACGTTTCGTAGGACACTGAAAACTGAGACAGGGATTAAATCATTTAAAGAGAATGACATTATTAATGCACTGGATAGTGCAGAGGACAGTTGTACGAGGGCTCATATTCTGATTGAGAAGAGGTCTCAGGTAACCCTCCACTTAGCTCTGGAGTTGCATGTCTGTGTTTTGACAAAGAAGACTAAAATGTAGCCTGTTCTAGATAGATGAAGTATTTGTTTGAGCGTAGGCCTACGTATTAGTTTATATTGAAATAGTGTCAATCCATGATAATATTCGGCGTGATAAAGTTGTTTCATTCAAACACAAATGTGCAAATAAGGGGGTGCGTCACAGAGAGAGAGAGAGAGAGAGAGAGAGAGAGAAAGTGTGAGATAGTGAGAGAGAGTGTGAGAGAGTGAAAGAGAGTATGCGAGAGTGAGAAAGAGTGTGAGAGAGAGTGTGAGAGAGGGAGAGAGAGAGAAAGTGTGAGAGAGTGAAAGAGAGTGTGAGCGAGTGAGGGAGAGCGAGAGAGAGTGTGAGAGAGTGAGAGAGTGTGAGAGTGTAAGAGAGAGTGTGAGAGAGTGAGAGAGAGTGTGCAAGAGTGAGAGAGAGTGTGCGAGAGTGAGAGAAAGGGAGTGAGAGAGAGTGTGAGAGAGAGTGTGAGAGAGTACGAGAGAGTGTGAGAGAGTGAGAGAGAATGTGCAAGAGAGTGAGAGAGTGTGAGAGAGTGTGCGAGAGTGAGAGGGAGACTGTGACAGTGTGAGAGAGCAAGAGAGAATGTTATTATTGGTTATTGGTTATGGAAGGCCTCGGTATCACAGCAAACGAATTAAAATCCATAATTGCTCAACCGCCCGTGCCAGTGGAATCATCCGAATTACTAACACATCTCCCAAACAAAGAAAGGTAACTGTAGTCCCCATCGTATCAGTCTCAGCACACGCCAAAAGACTTAAGGCGAAACCGCGCAGAAAGTGAACACAGCCAACTGTTCCTCGTCATACGATATCATCATTCATCGTAAACAAGCGGGATATCGAAGTAGGATCAAAACGGATGAGACACACAGCTCACGGTGTGCACAGAGCACTTAACTCAGTAGCTCCTGCAACAAGCCGGACTTGGAATATAAGGAAACTGCAAGAAGGAGCACTTTTCAGACATAGCCTTCAATGGTTCCTGCCGCCTATCCACCATATACCATGGGAGTTTACGTCCTCCCGAAAATGATGATCGTCGTAGCACTTGATGATGTTAGGCCATCATTGATAACTCCAATTCCAAACAAATAGACACACAGTGGTGGTAAGTTATCATTTCCAATCCAACAGAAGCCACATGACCTGTAGTTGTAAAAACACAATTGATGATGTTCTCCGCTCCCTTCTTGTAGCTGCCGCCACACGATTCTGATGTCTCATTAACTTGGACATAATTCAACAACAATGTCAGATGAACATTCCATAGATATGGCTTTGCTGATGAAGTGCTTGGTGCAACAGTTGTATCAATCATACTGGAGGCTCCTTGTCTGTGGTCATTAATATCACAGACGGCACATGATGTTGTTATATTCAGAATTTTTTTCAGGGGTGTAAATATGTGGCACACAGATGGAGAGTGGTTTGTGGTCACAGTAATCCCATTAAAGGCAATTCTAGGGTAGCATGGCATAGCTGTTTCAGAACAGCACAATCCTGTGATGTTTTCTGTGTTCGCTATAAAGCTGCTGCTACTACCCAATCCTGACCAATTATAGGTGTGGACATTATTCACTTGCAATGACAAAACTGCTTTGTTTACATCCTAAACCTCTGGAAGCGAATCATTTATGGGACTAATAGTACAATTTATTCTTCCATCGGGGATATCTTCATTGAGTCCCAAAAAAAAAAGTCTTTGGTTAAAAGGCACATATGCTTTTGAGTTAAACACAAAATGAGCCCACTTCATAGATTCAACATGATCCTTGCCAATGCCATCCGTTTGCACAAGTTAGGTCCTTAGCTACCAAGGTCACAAACTAAGCCATCAAATTAACGACTTTATCTACAGCGAAGATTAACGAACTGTGAACAAACATTTATGTTCAAACCCCTGAATACATTTTCAAAAATCTGCCAACTCGCTGCAATAACATATATCGTGGTATTCAAAGTAAACATTGCTTAGTCCATAGCTCGAATGTAAATAAGCTGCCATTTTGGTGCGTCCCATGACGTCATCCTTTTCAAATATGCTTTCCTAATAAGTTAAGAGAGAATGTGAGAGAGTGTAAGAGAGTGAAAGAGAGTGAGAGAGTGTGTGGGAGTGAGAGAGTGTGAGAGAGAGTGTGCGAGAGTGAGAGAGTGTGAAAGTGTGAAAGAGAGTGAGAGAGAGTGTGCGAGAGTGAGAGAGTGTAAGAGAGAGCATGAAAGTGAGAGAGAGTGTGAGAGAGAGTGAGCCAGAGAGTGAGAGAGAGTGTGCGAGAGTGAGAGAGTGAGAGAGAGAGTGAGAATCTATTCCGTTATAAAAATAAACGATTAATTGAGGATTGTATCGTACATTGATTTTACATAACTTCCTTAATATCAGATTTTGGATAACATTCCGTCCCAAGAAAGATGTAGATATATCTACAACAATTATCTATCTATCTATTGACCTTTCGAACCGTAGCCGGCCCATAGGGCGCAGACCAAGATACGCCTTCTCTTATCTGAATTTTCCAAAGAATAACTGGGTCCGGAATTGAACGACTAAAGTGGAGCAACTTCGCTGCAATCGCCAATGAACTAACTACTGGAGACCCAGTACTTTCCCAAACAATATCGAAACCCTTGGACCCATCTGATATGTCTCCTCATGGGAAACATAAAATACCAGAACTTAAGGTAAATATAACAGAAATCATGAAAAAAGGCACCCAATCAGACACAGAAAGAAAACACGTAGCAGAAAAACACATACACGATATCTACCCACAGGACTCTTGGTCCCACATATACACAGATGGCTCTGCTACAAATACCACCAGAAATGGAGGGTGAGGTGTGTTCTTGACGCTGAATAATCAGGACGAGATCACCAAGTCATAGCTACTGGAAAATTCTCAAACAACTTTAAAGCAGAAACTGGGGCCATCAGAGATGCTGCAACACTGGCTACTCAACACAAAAATCACATGCACAATAAATTGGTGATTCTGACCGTCAGTATTATCAGCTCTAAAAAGCCCCAAGAACAATGAACTCGATGACTTGAGAACAACCCTGGACCAACTATGCAACAACTTCCAGAGAGTAGTCATTCAGTGGATACCATCACACTGTAATATACACGGGAACGAACGCGCAGACAAATTAGCTAAAAAGGGAGGGAGATTACCACAAGAGAACCATCCGCTCAGTTATGATGAAGCCAAATCCATCTTCAAGGGTCAGTTTCATGAAAAATGGAAACGAGAACACCCAAAGCATAACGAGAGTGATGGATACCAACAACTATCAAGGAGGGATCAAGTCATCATACTTCGCCTACGCACTGGCCACAATAGAATGAGAAATCACATGTTCACCAAATTCAAAATAGGTACAACCAGCCTATGTCACTGTACACTGGACAATATGAGTACAAAACATATTCTACAGGATTGTCCCCAGTACACAGACCTGAGAAGAGCAATGTGGTCCACGCCCGATTCCCTGGAAGAGAAACTATATGGGGCAATCGATTCGCTTAAACAGGCAGCTGACTTCATGAGAGAGTCTGGAATCCTACTCTGATTGAGTCTTGATCGCAGAGAGAGATCTTAATTTTTGTTCTAGCAGTTTTCATTTTTTTTTAAAGATATTTTATCAAATCTCGTTATTTGTCTCTGTTCTGTGCAAGCAGCTCTATCTCATTGAGGGAGCCTATTCCTGCTTCTCTTGCCTCTCTCATCAATGTTCTTCTCAGTGTCTCTCTCTGTGTCTTCCTCTTTTCCTCTTTCCTGTTGTTTCCCATATGAGGGCTTGCTTTGCTATTCGGTTATCTCTTCTCATCACATGTCCAACATATGACCATCGTCTTTTCTTTATTACTGAAGATATTAGTGGTTAAACAACAACAATGATGTACACATATATTGCTTGTAGTCCATCTTGATATGAAAACAAAAAAACTTTCATAGCTGCCAAAAATAAACCACACATCCCCCTCCCCCCTTTTATTTTTTTCTCCCCAAATTGATTTGTTTGTGTCATCATGACCAGATAAAAGTTGCATAAATCAACCAAAAGGTGACTGTGATGAATCTCAATATCTTGTTTCAATTTGTCTAGTACACTCATACGGTCTGTTCTTTGTCCACTTCTAGATGTTTTCTCATAATTTACTATTGTCCTTATCTTGCCTTTTCGATTGTCTCTTTTTTCTCTTAATTCGTTCAGATTTACTGCATTTTTTTTTTTAACTTTTTTGATTTTCGGCAAGTTTAATTATAACTTTCTATTTAATTTCCTTTCTCTTGCCTTTACTTCGAACTAACAAAAAAATTCTCACTGGAAAAGATGTATTTTGATGGGCAGTAACAAAATCTCAATACATTGTTCGATCTAGGAAGCAATAATAGAGCACCGGCTAGTGGACTGGCCTACGGGGTTCAATAGGTCGGGACACACCTTCCACCCACCGGCTCTATGAACACACAGCAACAAAGAGGTACATAACATTTTATTAGGGAAATACAAAATCGTCCCAACTTAGTGGCCACTACGTTACCAACAAAAAGGTTAACAAACAAGACGTGCACTAAAACCAAAAATGTATGCACAGAGATAAAAATATATTCACTAAAACCATAAAGGCAAACAATAAACCTTAAGGGCAAACAATAAAAACATAAAGGTATACAATAAAATTATAAGGATACATTCTATGAACATAAAAGTACACGCTAAAACCATAAAAGTACACTCTAAGACCATAAAAGTACACTATAAGACCATAAAAGTACACTCTAAGACCATAAAGGTACACGTAAGGCCATAGAGGTACATTACAAGACCATAATGGTACACTGTAAAACCATAAGAGTACACTCTAAGATCATATAGGTACACTGAAAGACCATAAAAGTACACTCTAAGACCATAAAGGTACACTATAAGACCATAAAGGTACACTTTAAGACCGTAAAGGTACACTGTAAAAGAGTACACTCTAAGACCTTAAAGGTACACTTTAAGACCATAAAGATACACTGTAAAATCATAAGAGTACACTCTACCATCATAAAGGTATACTCTAAGATCGTAAAAGTACACTGTAAAACCATAAGAGTACACTCTAAGGTCATAAAGGTACACTGTAAGAAAATAAGAGTACACACTAAGACCATAAGAGTACACTCTAAGGCCATAAAGGTACATTGTAAGACCATAAGAGTACACTCTAAGGCCATAAAGGTACATTATAAGACCATAAAGGTACACTCTAAGGCCATAAAGGTACATTATAAGACCATAAAGGTGCACTCTAAGGCCATAAAGGTACATTATAAGACCATAAAGGTACACGGTAAAACCATGCATGTTACACACTGAGGCTAAAAGGTTATTGGTTGAATTATTGAGTTATTTGCATGTCATCAACATTGCTGCCGGACATGCCCATAGGTGCTCAGATCACCTCCTCAGCAAGCCTCACAGCGTCCAGCGACTGACGACCCCAGTTCTGTGATGGTTGATAAGCCTTCTCATACGCCCACTAAGTTTCTCGTTTCTTGCTGTGCCCATCTTAACTCCCAGCTTTTTCACCAGAAGTAGTGACGTACAATATTAAAACAGGTAAACGAATTAAAATTTTTGGGAACTTTGTTAACCTCAGACGGAAGATGTACAAAAGAGGTGAGATGTAGAATGGCTCAGGCAAAAGCAGCTATCCAAAAAATGAGGAAGATACTATGCAATCCATTTTTGACAATCAAAACAAGAAAAATAGTTCTTAAATGTTATGTAGAGTCAGTCTTAACATATGGATGTGAATCATAGACAATAGGACAACAAACAAGAAAATCACTGGAGTCTGTATAAATGTGGTTTTACAGAAGAATGTTGAGAATACCATGGATAGCTAAGAAGAGTAATTAAAACGTTCTGAAAGAGGCCAAAGCGAAAAGAGAGCTAATTTCCAATATTAGGAAGAAACAATCATGATTTTTTTGGCCATGTAATGAGAAGAGAACAACTGGAATATATTGTAACAACTGGAAAAATTGAGGGACGAGGAGATAGAGGAAAGCAACGAGAAAAAATACCAGACAGCTTAAGAGAATGGCTTGGCAGAAGGTCAACAACAAAAATGATTAATAACTGTCGAGATCGAAAATTGAGGAGAGACATGATAACCTACGCCAGCAGGCCCTGTACTTGATGATGATGAGTGACGTAGATTTATGGTGGTCATTGGTGATGTCCATCCAATTCATTGGTTGACCATCTTCAACGACAGCGCAGCTAACTAACCTGTCCGCTCTTACATTTCCCCATACTCGCATGCCCATGGACGTAGACAAAGGTGACCTTTTGTAATTGTGATCTCCGTAATGACTCTACCCGATGCATGCGTACAAAGCTCGCCTCCACTGTTTGTTTTTTATTATGCACATCGAATCTCTCAGCATGAAGGATTGTGTGTAGTCTTGTGACTCTAACCAGATGAATGTTCTGGTCAAGGCCATCACCTCCATTGTCATACTCATCATCATCATTGAGTGCCGTCTCCGTAACGAAGGTTGGCTACCATGGAGCGCCATTCTGCTCTATCTCTTGCTTTGATGGTGCAGGTTGTCATCGGTTGATTTGTCCATCTTTTGATGTTACTCGTCCATGTTAATCTTGGTCTGCCTCTGCCTCTTTTACCTTGTATTTTCCCCTCCAGGATTACTTTCAGTAGGCTGTTGTGTCTTTTAAGTGCCCAAGAATCGCATTTGTCTTGTTCTAATTGTGTTCAGAAGTTCTCTTTTCATTTTCAGTTGTTTTAAGACTCATTGTCATACTAATCGTGGCAAATAAAGGTACAACTAAAACCACAAAGTTGTACATTAAACGATGAAAGCAACGCAACAAATTAATCAGCCAGTAACATATCCAGATGATGGACGTCGTTTTAACTGCCGGTACAGACGTATCTCTTTGTAAGTTATGTTACGTGCCCCCTTTCTCTGAAGAAAGTCTGAAGAGTTATAAACTGCACAGGCATCTTCTACAATGCATTTAAGTTTAAAATAGAAGGAGCTATACACTAAAGTATAAAATCAATTATAATTTTAAAAATGGAATATAACACATTAAAAAAATCTCAGATTTACAAATATTTGACTTTTTGCAACTAACATTATTCTACTGAAATAGCTTTCACACATTACTATTGTCTTTCATTGAGAATTGTGTTTTTGTGAGTGGTAGTACAAATTGAAACCACTTCCATGAGATATCGATTTTAAAAATGAGGGGAATGTACTAGATTCAAGACATCAACAGCCAAAAGTACTGCAATATTTACAATTCTAGAACTAAAATGTTACGTTTAATTGAAACAAGCAGCTGTGCATAACAAATAAATCATTTCTGATACTTGTGGTCAGTATAACGTCACACCGCCTTATCTTATGACAGAAAAACGCCAGTACCTAGCAAGTAACTTTGTAATTTAACAAGTGAAAGAAAGTCAAACGTTCCCTCCATTATTTATCAACGCCCGCCCTGCACATTTTATGGACGATGTGGTCAGTATAACGCCAGATCGGTCTTCTTTCCATAAACAAATATCTTGATGTTTTGAGGCTCTCTACAATTTTGACAATCTCTAAATACAGAAAGCAAGAAAATGGACTCCATTTCAAAGAAAATGCCACTGAGATATACCTAAAGATATTTTGGATAATAAAAAAAGGAATAAATATACATGAAATGACTTAAGCATTAAAAGAACAGGCTTATAAACACATTCGGCAGAGGAAATTAAAACGCTATAGCCAGGTCAAAACATACACCACATGGGGTGATAAACAATAATAGATGAAGATATGATTTCTGGACAACGCATCATAAGTAGACAAAGAAGAAGGCGGTTTGAAGACATCAAGGAGACCTTGAACATGACAATAGAAGAAGTGGGAGATATGGCTAGAGATCTAAATTCCTTCAGACGAACTGTAATAAATGCAACGTTCTGTGGGAGGTCTGGCTAGAGATATAGATTCTTTAAAACGGACTGTGATGAATTCAACATTCTGTGGGAGATATGGCTAGATGACAATTTCTTTCAGACGAACTGTGATGAATTCAACATTCTGTGGAAGATCTTGCTAGAGACATGGATTGTATCAGACGAACTGTGATGAATTGAACATTCTGTGGAAGATCTTGCTAGAGACATGGATTGTATCAGACGAACTGTGATGAATTCAACATTCTGTGGAAGATCTTGCTAGAGACATGGATTGTATCAGACGAACTGTGATTAATTCAACATTCTGTGGAAGATCTTGCTAGAGACATAGATTCTTTCAGACGAACTGTGATGAATTCAACATTCTGTTGGAGATCTGGCTGGATGACTGATTCTTTCAGACGAACTGTGATGAATTCAACATTCCGTGGGAGATCTGGCTAGAGACATGGATTCTTTCAGACGAACTGTGATGAACTCAACATTCTATGGGAGATTGGCTAGATGACAAATTCTTTCAGACGAACTGTGATGAATTCAACATTCTGTGGGAGATCTGGCTAGAGACATGGATTCTTTCAGTCGAACTGTGATGAATGCAACGTTCTGCAAAGTACATGCGACCCGATGGGTGAACCCCAAAGCATTGTTGGTCAGAAACAAATTCGCCACATTTGGGAATCGAACTCTAACCTTCATGATTATTAGCGAGAGCTCTACACTCACCTACCAAGGTTTCCAAATTAAACAAATGAGTAGAGGAAAATAAATCATATCATTACACAAGCAAAGTAAAAGCCAGATCTCCCACAGAATTAGATAAGAAAGATAACGACCACCGAAATGAAATGTGTCAGAAGAATGACAGAAAACAGCTTAAGGGACAGAGTAAGAAACACTGACCTGAGGAAGAAACTCGAAATTGAACCAGCCATCAAATTCATAAAGAAACAACAGATAAATTGGTTCGGCCACATAACAAGACAAAAAGAACTAACAATGACTCAAAGAGCCTTAAATAAACGCTACGAAAACGCCAGATTAAGAGGAAGACCGAGAAAGAGATGGATAAAGGGAATACTAGAGTCACTAGGAGAAATAACATCAGAAGAGGCCAACAGAAGAGCAAAGAATCGCAGATTGTTTCTCCCCTCGACGCCAACGGCAGCAGAGG
This sequence comes from Megaustenia siamemsis, assembly GCA_032433765.1. NCBI lineage: Eukaryota > Metazoa > Mollusca > Gastropoda > Stylommatophora > Ariophantidae > Megaustenia > Megaustenia siamemsis. Next base: position 20,582,619 of record JAVIAB010000001.1, read on the forward strand.
AAGGATAGAAGAGGAAGTAGAAGAAAGAAGTGTTCAAGGCGAAATTAAATCAGGCCTTAACTTATCGATATCCAAACATGCAAATACGTAAATAACATCGATTATGAATGCCCAAGCGAAGATTTTATAGATAAATGTTGAATCGTTCACGAACTCCGACCCAGAATTAGGGTCAAATAATATAACAATTCTAATTTGCCACGCTGTGATTATGCATGAACGACCAAATATTTCAAGTATGTTTTTTAAGGGTGCATTATTTATGACAGTATAAAGGTTTTTCAGAGACAACCCCGAGGCCCCTCTATGGAAATGGTAACAGCAGGGCCGATTTTATCACAACGTTACAACAGTACAAATCAATCATCATAAAAATATGCCTTTGCAATCTCAGTCATCAAATAACAGGTCACAACGAGGTTAAGCAAAAGAAATTGAGGTTTGAATTAATTGGTGCTAGCTTCAAAAAATGGGGAATTCCATAAATCATATGGATATTATTATGGGGAATACCCGGTTATCTGATAACTGCGGTTATGGGATTAATTTCAAAACAGCCACAGCTGTAGTTAGGAGTAATTTTCGCACGAAGAACAAGAGGTAATACCAATTTGATACACTGGAGAAATTAATGTTTAGTTTAGTTGATAAATCATCTTTATTGCTCAACGGGCAACTACATAGTGCTCAGATCCCCTCCTCAGTATGTTAGCCTGTATGAAACACTCCCACCACATACTAGCGAAAGCACTAACGATGACTTCAGTTCAAATACATGAACTCAGCAGAACAGGCGAATACTCTGTCCCTGAACCTCCTTTGTCGCCTCTAACAACATGCGTGGTCGGTACAGTGAAACAGAACGGAACAGAACGTTCTTTACTTGTCTCGCCAAGGTTGGGGTTTGTGTCCAACTACAGGCTAGACAGGTATAAGGTTCAATAAATATCTAAAGTAGGCGTTTCTATAATTATCTAATCACCCCATGAGGTTCAATAAATATCTAATCGTCAATGGGGTTTAAATAAATATCAAATCTGCCATGCGGTTCATTTAAATATGTAAAGTATGCGTTCAATAAATATATAACCTCCCATGGGTTTCAATAAATATCTAAAGTATGAGGTTTAATAAATATATAATCTCCCATGGGATTCAATAAATATATAATCTGCCACGAGATTCAAATAAATATGTAAAGTATGCGGTTCAATGAATATCTAATCTCATATGGGGTTAAATAAATACCTAAAGTATGAGTTTGAATAAATATCTAACCCGCCATGTGTTCAATAATTATATAATCTCCCATGTGGGGGTCAATATACATTCAATCTCCCATGGGCTTCCAGCATAGCAAGATCCACATAAACACAAACCTCCATCAATATAACCACAAATCTTACTCCCTATAACCACCAAACTTCTTTCATATAGAAAACACTTACCTCCATATAACCACCAAACCTCTTTCATATAGAAAACACTTACCTCCATTTAACCACCAAACTTCTTTTATACAGAACACACTTACCTCCATATAACCACCAAATTTCTTTCATATACAACACACCTACCTCCATATAACCACCAAACTTATTTCATATAGAACCCACTTACCTCCATATAACCACCAAATTTCTTTCATATACAACACACCTACCTCCATATAACCACCAAACTTATTTCATATAGAACACACTTACCTCCATATAACCACCAAATTTCTTTCATATACAACACACTTATCTCCATATAACCACCAAATTTCTTTCATATAGAACACACTTATCTCCATATAACCACCAAATTTCTTTCATATAGAACACACTTATCTCCATATAACCACCAAATTTCTTTCATATACAACACACTTATCTCCATATAACCACCAAATTTCTTTCATATAGAACACACTTATCTCCATATAACCACCAAATTTCTTTCATACAGAACACACTTACCTCCATATAACCACCAAACTTCTTTCATATAGAACACACTTACCTCCATATAACCACCAAACTTCTTTCATACATAACACACTTACCTCCATATAACCACCAAACTTCTTTCATATAGAACACACTTACCTCCATATAACCACCAAACTTCTTTCATATAGAACACACTTACCTCCATATAACCACCAAACTTCTTTCATACAGAACACACTTACCTCCATATAACCACCAAACTTCTTTCATATAGAACACACTTACCTCCATATAACCACCAAACTTCTTTCATATAGAACACACTTACCTCCATATAACCACCAAACTTCTTTCATACAGAACACACTTACCTCCATATAACAACTAAACTTATTTCATATACAACACATCTACCTTCATATAACCACAAAATCTTACTCTGTTGGCCAGAAAATTCCCTCCCTTAAACAGAGATATCCCTCCATATAAATGTCCCCTCTCACTGCAAGATAACCAGAAAACCTCCGCAATATAGCCGCACACTTCCCTCCAAGTAACCACAAATCAAATAGACCGTAACATATGTTCTACGCAACAGGAACTATCCTCATGTACCCACAACACGTCCTTAAATGACAAACATCATTTCTTGAAATCACGAATCAGCTTTATCAAAACCACAAAACTTCTTCAATATAATCACAAGCCTTTCTCCATATAACTCCAAACGTCCCATAGTATAACCATACATATTTCTCGTATAACTACAAACCTCCCTCAATATAATCACAAGCCTCCCTCAATATAATCACAAGCCTCCCTCAATATAACTAGAGACGTCCCCCAATATAGCAACAAACCTCCTTAATTAAATATAATCACAAACCTTCCTCAATATAACCACAGTCCTCCATCAGTATAACCACAAACCTTTGTACATATAAATACAAACCTCCCTCAATATAGCCACAAATCTCCCTCAATAACTACAACCTTCCATCAGTATAACCACAAACCTTTCTACATATAACTACAAACCTCCCTCAGTATAACAAACTACAAACCTTCCTCAATATAACAACAAACCTCCCTCAGTATAACTATAAAACTCCCGCAATATAACTATAAACCTCCCTCAATATAACTACAAACCTCCCTCAGTATAACCAAAAACCTCCCTCAATATATCCACAAACCTTCCTCAATAGGGAGCCGCGATAGCTCAGTGGTTAGTGAACTGGACTACAAAGGACAAAAGGTAGGGTTCGATCCCAACCGACGGCTGCCAGGTTCACCCAGCCTTAAATGGGTACAGGACTTTTTTTCTGGGAAAGCGGCACGAGCGTAATACCGACCACATTACCCCAGAAATCATGTGCTGAAGGTCTGTAAAATGTATGGTCACTAAATCATATTCCCTATACGCCACTTGGCGTGACGGCGGGTACTTTACTTTTTACTTACCTTCCTCAATAGGACTTCCCTCAAAACAACCACAAAACTCAGTCGATATAACCATAAACCTCCCTCAATATAACTACAGACCTCCATCACAATAACCACAAATCTTTCTACATATAACTACAAACCTCCCTCAATATATTCACAAACCTTCCTCAATAAGACCTCCCTCAAAACAACCACAAAACTCCCTCAATATAACTACAAACCCCCCTCAATATAACTACAGACCTCCATGACTATAACCACAAACCTTTCCACATATACTGAAGGGAGGTCAAAAAGTAATGCACACCAATTTTTTTTTCGGAAACTATTCGGGCAAAATGTGTGAAATTTTCACAGATTGTAGCTGAACATCCCCTTGACACTACCTATTTGTCAACATAATCTCCGTCCAAGCGTATTGCCTTACGCCAACGCGAAACTAGGTCATGAATGCCTCGTTTGTACCAAGTTTTGTCCTGCTCGCGTAGCCATTTTTTAACTGCACGGATCACATCCTCATCATTGTCAAAGTGTTTCCCACGCAGGAATTTTTTGAGTGGTCCAAACAGATGGAAATCTGAGGGAGCGAGATCAGGGCTGTAAGGAGGATGGGGCAGTACAGTCCAACCAAATTTGTTGATTGCTTCCCGTGTTACCAGACTTGTGTGAGGGCGTGCATTTTCATGTTGAAGCAACAAATCTGCAGATGGCTTATTAGGCCGAACTCTGTGGAACAGATTTTTGAGTTTTGTCAGTGTATTGATGTAAGCTGTCGAGTTGATTGTCTCACCTCTTGTCATTACATCAACAAGAATCACACCATCAATGTCCCAAAAGACAGTGATCATCACCTTTCCGGCTGATGGAGATGTTTTGAATTTTTTTCTTTTTGGTGACTGCTGATGATGCCATTCCATTGACTGCATTTTTGTTTCAGGCTCATAATAATGTGCCCACGTTTCGTCACCGGTAACAATTTTTGACAAAAACATTTCTCCTTCAACACCGAAACGCTCCAACAATTCAGAACAGAATGTTTTCCTTTGAACTCTGTGATCATTTGTTAGGCACCGAGGAACCCATCGAGCGCAAATCTTTGAATATCCGAGAGTTTTAAAAATTGCGATTGCACTTCCCTTGCTGACTGTAAGCTGCAATGCCAATTGCTGACTAGTGATACGCCTATCCTTACGAATAATGGCATCAGCCCGGTTTAACATGTCTGTGCTGGTAGCCGAGGCAACAAACCAGAACGCGGTAAATCATGCAGCTCCACTCGTACACTTTCTGCAGCTTTAATTCTCTGAACCCAGCGACTAACTGTGCTCCTATCGACTGCAGAACATTTGTACACTGCACACAGTCGTTTATGAATGTTTGCCACAGTTTCTTTTTCCGCAACCAGAAATTCTATGACAATTCGCTGTTTGTAACGGACATTGTTGACAAGCTCCATTTTAACGGTTCATAGATTGCGTAATATTTTGCAGAATGCTGTACAATTTGGTGCACATAATTGGAACATGTCATATTCCAAGTGTGCAAAATTTCATATTCCTATCTTTATTATTAGCCGAGAAAAAAATTGGTGTGCATTACTTTTTGACCTCCCTACGTAAGTACAAACCTCCCTCAAAATAACCACACAACTCCATCAATATAACAACGACCCTCCCTCATATAACTACAGACCTCCCTCTCTATAACTAGAAACCTTTCCACATATAACTACAAACCTCCCTCAATATAACGACAAACCTTCCCCCATGCAGCCACAAATCTCCCTCCGCAAAAACTCACTAAATAAACACTATCTCCCTAAATTACAACCGCAGTGCACCTGCCAGTGAGGTCACAACGACATCTGGCTGCTGAACATAATGAACATATCCTGCCATTGACGCAACGAACAACAATAATGGACCCTCTTTCTTTTTTAATAAACTTGATAAGACTCAACGTGTTAAATATTTCTGATAAGCCCGCCATTTTATATAATCTGTTTGCCAGGAGGCAGTTGTTATTTTATTTTGGCCGTAAATAAGGCAGCCTGGCAGTGTGCGTTTATTACTGGTCAATAAAATAGAGAAATCAAATACTTTGTCGTTTGGAGCTGGCTATATCGTAAATGTTGGGTGAATTATTGAGGTTGCCCTGGTGATGTATTTGACAGGAACTAGTCAATTTTCACTTCTCATTGAACATCGTTAGCATTATCACGAGCAGCGACAAATCGGTTCTAATAGTGACCGTGTATTGATTGAGATATAGAGCAAGATATAAACGATATGTGACGAAAAAGTAAATAAACAAGAATTACCTGAAAACAACGACGGGTGTGTAAAATAATGCTATAGATCGTTCTGCCTGTGTCTCTGGTTGTGTCAAAGTTTCCAAATCATTTAGTTCTTTATTAACAGTTTTCTTCTACAAAATCCTTCTTTGCTTTCACACTCACTGGTCTCTCATTTTGATGGAATAGACCTGGAGACAGTTCAGAACTACAACTACCTTGGACATACTATAACCAGTGATGGAATAGACCTGGAGACAGTTCAAAACTACAACTACCTTGGACATACTATAACCAGGGATGGAATAGATCTGGAGACAGTTCAGAACTACAACTACCTTGGACATACTATAACCAGTGATAGAATAGACCTGGAGACAGTTCAGAACTACACGTACCTTGGGCATTCTATAACCAGGGATGGAATAGATCTGGAGACAGTTCAGAACTACAACTACCTTGGACATACTATAACCAGGCATGGAATAGACCTGGAGACAGTTCAGAACTACAACTGCCTTGGACATACTATAACCAGTGATGGAATATATCTGGAGACAGTTCAGAACTACACCTACCTTGGGCATACTATAACCAGTGATGGAATATATCTGGAGACTGTTCAGAACTACAACTGCCTTGGACATACTATAACCAGTGATGGAATAGACCTGGAGACAGTTCAGAACTACAACTGCCTTGGACATACTATAACCAGTGATGGAATAGACCTGGAGACAGTTCAGAACTACAACTACCTTGGACATACTATAACCAGTGGTGGAAAATGTACAACTGAAATAAACAAAAGAATAGGAATGGCAAAAAGTAATTTTAATGTCATGAAGAACATACTAACATCAAAACAAATAACACCAGGGCTAAAACTAAGAATAGCGAAATGTTACATCTTCTCAATATTCCTATATGGTGCAGAAATATAGACATTAGAAAAAAAACAGAACAGAGAATTGAAGCCTTTGAAATGTGGATATATAGAAGAATAGGTAGAATTGGATGGAAGAAAAACAAAACAAACGATGAAGTCTTAAAACAACTAAAAATGAAAAGAGACCTACTAAGCACAATTCAAACAAGACAAATGCGATTTTTGGGCCATGTTAAAAGACACAACAGCCTACTAAAAGTAATCCTGGAGGGGAAAATACAAGGTAAAACAGGCAGCGGCAAACCAAGACTAACATGGACGAGTAACATCAAAAGATGGACAAATCAGCCTATGACAACCTGCACTATCAAAGCAAGAGACAGAGCAGAATGGCGTTCTATGGTAGCCAACCTTCGATGGGGAAATGGCACTCGATGATGATGATGCTCTTATTTTAATATGTTATTTCTTATACTCAATTTCTGACGTCTGCATGTCCTTTTCAACGTATGTCTTTATTCACTCCCTTTTTCTTCTAATATTCATTCTTCCCGTCTCTCTCTCTCTCTCTCTCTCTCTCTCTCTCTCTCTTTCTCATTCTCCATCTTGAAATCAAAAGACAGAGTATCAGCATAGATCCAGCCTTGACCTACATGTACAAGTGTGTCAGTCTCACGATTTGTGGAGCGCTGATTGGTGGATGTGTTTCCTCGTATCTAACTTGTAGTTTCATCTTCATTGGTATGCCCTTCTTGTAATCATACACGTACTTCGCTTGTTGTTACTACAACATAGATGTAAACATCGACGAGCTCAAGTGCGTGTTGCAATTTTATGGGGAATAGCTATTTCACCATCCCTCAACACTTTTATTAACAACACAATGGCTACTTCACTATCCCTCTATACTTTTATTAACAACACAATGGCTACTGCACCATCCCTCTATACTTTTATTAACAACACAATGGCTACTTCACCATCCCCTATACTTTTATTAACAACACAATGGCTACTTCACCATCCCCTATACTTTTATTAACAACACAAATGCTACTTCACCATCCCCTATACTTTTATTAACAACACAATGGCTACTGCACCATCCCTCTATACTTTTATTAACAACACAATGGCTACTGCACCATCCCTCTATACTTTTATTAACAACACAATGGCTACTTCACCATCCCCTATACTTTTATTAACAACACAATGGCTACTTCACCATCCCCTATACTTTTATTAACAACACAATGGCTACTGCACTATCCCTCTATACTTTTATTAACAACACAATGGCTACTTCACCATATCTCTACACTTTTATTAACAATACAATGGCTACTTCACCATATCTCTACACTTTTATTACCAACACAATGGCTACTGCACCATCCCTCTACACTTTTATTAACAACACAATGGCTACTGCACCATCCCTCTACACTTTTATTAACAACACAATGGCTACTTCACCATATCTCTACACTTTTATTAACAATACAATGGCTACTTCACCATATCTCTACACTTTTATTAACAACACAATGGCTACTGCACCATCCCTCTACACTTTTAATAACAACACAATGGCTACTGCACCATCCCTCTACACTTTTATTAACAACACAATGGCTACTGCACCATCCCTCTACACTTTTATTAACAACACAATGGCTACTGCACCATCCCTCTACACTTTTATAACAACACAATGGCTACTGCACCATCCCTCTACACTTTTATTAACAACACAATGGCTACTGCACCATCCCTCTACACTTTTATTAACAACACAATGGCTACTTCACCATCCCTCTACACTTTTATTAACAACACAATGGCTACTTCACCATCCCTCTACACTTTTATTAACAACACAATGGCTACTTCACCATCCCTCTACACTTTTATTAACAACACAATGGCTACTTCACCATCCCTCTACACTTTTATTAACAACACAATGGCTACTTCACCATCCCTCTACACTTTTATTAACAACACAATGGCTACTTCACCATCCCTCTATTAAAGATGTGCTCAATATGAAATATCATCTTTCCATCCCTCTTTAAAAGATTTGCTCAGTGTATAGATTGAACAAGCTTGGTAATAGGATGCATCCCTGTCTTACTCCTCTTTTTATATCCGTGGGTGTAGAGCTCTCCTTGTTATATTTTATTATTGCTGTTTGCTCCCAGTACAAATTACATATTAGTCGTATGTCTGTGTCGTCTAGATTTATATCCTTTAGGCAGTCTATAAGTTGATTATGATATATTCTATCGAAAGCTTTGGTGTAGTCTATGAAGCAGGCATATATTGGTTTGTTTACTTCTATGTACTTTTCAATCAATGTTCTCATGCTAAATATGGCTTCTTTTGTGCCACTGTTTTTCTTGAATCCAAACTGTTGCTCATCTAATTCAGTATTGATTTTAATCTGAATCCTTCCCTGTATAACTTTTAGTAAAATTTTTGTTACCTGGCTCATTAGGCTTATTGTTCTAAAATCATTGCATTCAACTGCGCCATTCTTTTTAGGCAATGCAATGAAAGTTTATGTTTTTAGTTCGTTTGGTATGTATCCTGTATGGTATATGTTATTGCATATGTCTGTGATCACCTCGATGCCAAAATCTTCAAGAGCCTGTATCATCTCTATCTGTATATTGTCAGGTCCTGCTGCCTTTCCCTTTTTCTTTGTTTTTACAGCTTTTTCTACTTCAGATTTCAGGATGTTGTATAGTTTTATGTACATTTTATAAATGGCTATTTGTCCCTTTCGTCATGAAATAATTATGTTATATATACTTGACATCTATCTATTATATATTTGTTGAATGTTAGCATTCTTCCCTCTTTGTTTGCAATACATCCGCTTCCTGCAGCTTTTTTGTCTTTATTAGTCATTCTATTTATTTCTGTGTGCATCTCTCTTAAGTTTTGTTTACTTCACGTAGTTTCGACTTCTAGACATCTTTGGTTGAGCCAGTCTTCTTTTGCCTTTTTGTACATTCTCCGTATTTCGTTGCCAATACCCTTGTATCTGACAGTGTTTTTCACTTGCCTTCTTTCTTTCATTTTTTCTAAGATTTTGTCAGTTATCCATTTTTGTTTTTTGTTACTTTCCTTTTTTGGTAAGTTGTTGCAGGATTCTTGTATGCTGTTTTTTATGCATTGCCATTTTGTTGTGACTTTTTCCTCAGGATTTACTCTTCTGTACTGCTCAATCCCTTCTTCTAGCAGCTTCTGATATGTGTTCTTTACTTGTACAGTATAAGTTTCTTTAACATTTTTTTCTGATTTAACGCGGTTATATCTATTGGTGTTGCTGAATTCGTTTTTTGTTTGTTTCTCTTTCATTTGATTTTCATTTTAATCATTACAGGATCGTGATCTGAATTAATATCTGCTCCTGGGTAGGTTTTGGCTTTCTTGACGCTGTTCCGGAATCTGTCTTTTATCATTATGTAATCTATTTGATTCCTCATCCTGTCTCCAGGGCTTTTTCATGTGTATAATCTCCTTTTATCTTGCTCAAAGAAGGTGTTACATATTAACAGCCTGTTTTCTTCACAAAAATTGTATTAATCTTCCTCCTCTATCATACCTTTTTCCTAAACCATGATTTCCTATAATGGTCTTATATTTACCTTTTCCTACTTTAGCGTTCATATCACCCATTATAATCAAGATGTCTGATGATTTAACCTGCTTCATAACTGTCTTTAGATCTTCATAGTATGCTTCTATTTGTTCATCTGTATAGTCTTGAGTAGTTGCGTTTGTCTGTATTATTGCTATGTCAAATGGTTTTGCCTTCATTTTTAATAATATAATCCTATCATTGTATGTCCAGTGGGTATTTATATATTTTTGTAGCTCTCGTTTTATTAGTATGACTAGCCCTCTTTTATGTTCTCTTGTGTTACCTGAATATATAAATGTATATTTATCGTCTTGTATGTATCAACTTTCCTTCCATCTTGTTTCTGCTATGCCTAAAATATCTCTGTTTAATCGCTCTGCTTCTATCATAAGATTTTCTAATTTTCCTTGTTGGTATAAGGTCCTAACATTCCATGTAGCTATTTTTTAATTCGTTCCTAAAACAGTAGCTAGAATTTCTCTCCATGGCTTTCTTTGGAGTGTTACGTGATGAGGCTCCAATCTCTTTCACGGTGATCTGCCATATTCTTTCTTTGTTCAAAGCCTCATAGTTTAACTAGCTACTCAAGTTCTAACCAATTACACATCACCATTTATCTTCTACTTAACCTCATTACATACATACAGAGTCAATACAGTTTACCCACCTTAAGAGAACTGCAACATTCTTTTTACAACTCTAATTTTACTCATTTCTCCTCTTTGTTTATCTTTCTTCAACTCTTCATTACTTTTATCAACAGTTCATTATATTAAAAAAAGAAGTCAACTTTTAATGTCAAACTATTTCATTAGTTGGTAACTTTTCTTTTATTTTGTGTCACGCCTTTATATCTATAAACCTCAAATTTACTTTTTCACTCCTTCATATTTAGAAACCCCTATTTTATGCCGTTTCACTCCCATATTCATTCTTTCCTGCTTCACTGTTTTCTTCCGTCTTCACTTGTTCACGTATTCATGAATTCGCTTCCTCCTCTACACATTTCTATCCTTCATTCAACCGATTACTAATCATTTAACATCCTCGCTTATTTAATCTCCCTCTTTCCTTCACTCATTTAATCAGTCACTCCCTCCTACCTCACTCACCAACATCTGTTCAAGCCCTCAATCCCTCCTCCTGTCATGCCACACGTGCGTCCGAGATGTTGTTAATTATTCGGGTAATGTCCCAGCGTCCAGCACTCGCCAGCTGTGAGTCGCCACGTTTCCTCATTTATAACACGCCTTGCCGCAGTCATGTAACGCCATTCAACCCTGGGTCAAAGGTCAATAAAGTGACGTAACAAATGGGAGAAAGAAGTGTTTAAAAACAACGAGGAATTTTAGTTGAATATGTCTGTAAATATTCCTGCAGACAAACAAATGAAAAGACTATTAGAGGTCACAGGGATGGGTTTCACAGAAAAAAAAATGCGAGTTCTCTGGAAAGTTAAACAAAAACTAACGAGGAAATTCTCAGAGGCCAACGCAAGTAGGAAGTTCACAAAACCATTTGAAAGAAAACATCAGCACTGATGACTTAACTATAGATCATCCCAGACCGATGACTTAACTATAGATCATCCCATACCGATGACTTAACTATAGATCTTCCCAGACCGATGACTTAACTATAGATCATCCCAGACCGATGACTTAACTATAGATCATCCCAGACCGATGATTTAACTATAGATCACCCCAGACCGATGACTTAACTATAGATCATCCCAGACCGACGACTTAACTCTAGATCACCTCAGACCGATGACTTAACTCTAGACCACCCCAGACCGATGACTTAACTCTAGATCACCCCAAACCGATGACTTAACTATAGATCACCCCAGACCGATGACTTAACTCTAGATCACCCCAGACGGATGTCTTAACTCTAGATCACTCCAGACCGATGACTTAACTCTAGACCACCCCAGACCGATAACTTACCTCTAGACCGCCCCAGACCGATGACTTAACTCTAGATCACCCCAGACCGATGTCTTAACTCTAGATCACCCCAGGCCGATGACTTAACTCTAGATCACCCCAGACCGATGACTTACCTCTAGACAGCCCCAGACCGATGACTTAAATCTAGACCACCCTAGACCGATGACTTAACTCTAGATCACTCCAGACCGATGACTTAACTCTAGATCACTCCAGACCGATGACTTGATTCTAGATCATCCCAGACCGACGACTTAACTCTAGACCACCCCAGACCGATGACTTAACTCTAGATCACCCCAGACCGACGACTTAACTCTAGATCACCCCAGACCGATGACTTAACTCTAGACCACCCCAGACCGATGACTTAACTCTAGACCACCCCAGACCGATGACTTAACTCTAGACCACCCCAGACCGATGACTTAACTCTAGATCACCCCAGACCGATGACTTAACTTTAGACCACCCCAGACCGATGACTTAACTCTAGACCACCCCAGACCGACGACTTAACTCTAGACCACCCCAGACCGATGACTTAACTCTAGACCACCCCAGACCGATGATTTAACTCTAGATCGCCCCAGACCGATGACTTAACTCTAGACCACCCCAGACCGATGACTTAACTCTAGACCACCCCAGACCGATGACTTAACTCTAGATCACCCCAGACCGATGACTTAACTCTAGACCACCCCAGACCGATGACTTAACTCTAGACCACCCCAGACCGATGACTTAACTCTAGACCACCCCAGACCGATGACTTAACTCTAGATCACCCCAGACCGATGACTTAACTCTAGACCACCCAGACCGATGACTTAACTCTAGACCACCCCAGACCGACGACTTAACTCTAGACCACCCCAGACCGATGACTTAACTCTAGACCACCCCAGACCGATGACTTAACTCTAGATCGCCCCAGACCGATGAATTACCTCTAGCCCGCCCCATGAAGACTACTAACCTCCATATCACCCAATCCCAGTTGTCCCCCTCTCCTACCTCCTCCTTATAAAGCGCCCAGTTGCTCATTTAAGGAGAGAGAATGAAAACCTACATTATCTCTGAGTGAAGTTGCAAACCAATACCAGCATTTAAATGGAATGTATTTCGTCTGTTTGCAGAAAAGCTTGCTTTTTTTGTCTGGGGTGAAGGGATGGGACGGCTATAGAAGATCGTTAGGAGTAAAGAAATCGATTGTTTAGAATAAAATATATGCAACGGCTGATCAATAGTCGGTCCAAAGATGGCTTCAATTTGCACAGAAAACTGTTCCTACTTCTATTCTACACAGGTAGAACTCAGTCAGGGGAATCAACTTAGAACAGGATTCATGCAATCAGAAACGGACCTAGATTACATGGTACCCAGAGCAGGGCCTTTGTTTTTATATCCCAATCGCTAAGTATGGTTCTTTCCAGCCCGCTGTGTCTTTGATGTGGCAAGAGCATTTTAATTATTCTGTAGAATGGTGTTTATAAACCAGTTCTTGTTTAAATCTTTTTAATGTCTTTATTGTCCTTATGCATTACTCAAGATGAGGATTTTTCTGTAGCATATGGTTTCGAATGAATCGATTTTCTTTCTTGTTTGCGAGATTGCCCATTATTCATAACCATATGTTGCTATCGTGGATATACATGTCCTTTTATGAGAACATGCGATTTGTTGGTGAATCGCCAAGCTTTATTGCGTTATTTGTGGGTTAGCTTTGTGTCCGAAACATTGTACTTTAGTGCTACTGGAATCTCTACAATAGTCTTCTGTTATTTAACAAGTCAACAAAAGAGAACAAGACAAATATAAAGTGTGAAATACAGTCAGCGTTTTTGTTTGTTTGTGTACGTCACTTCTATATTTCAAGCGAAGTTCTGAGAGACTAAAATTTACGTGGAAGTCATTATTTCCAAATGTTCACGCTGGCAGCCGTGTGTTCAGGGATCCCCCGTCATATAGGCATGTGACTTAGAGATACTCTCATATTTTTATAATGGAGACTTTTGCTGTTTTGGTTAGAATATTTCCGTTCAATTTTATTTGGGAAGCCGCTATTTGTAGCCCTCTCTTTAAGATTTTCAACTGCCGAGGGATATTTAACGTGCGCAGAATGCACACAGGACCTCGTGTTTTGAGCCGTTATCCGAGAGTCATATGTCGTATCAAAGAAACAATCATCACCATCATGCAGAAAAAAGTAAACAGGACAAATCTGAAACAAGTGCAACGCGTCAAATACTTGGGTACAATAATAACATCAGATGGAAGATGCACCACGGAAATAAAAAGCAGATAGCTTAGGCCAAAATAGTATTTCAGAAAATTAAAAATATCTTATGCAACAAATCTAAGTTAATAGAAGTGAGAAAGAGTGTTCATCGGTGCCATATAGAACTAATACTGACCTATGGAAGCGAATCATGGACAGTAGACAAACAAATGAAAAGATGATTAGAGGCCACAGATATGGGATTTCTAAGAAGAATGTTGAAAGTTCCCTGGAAAGCTAAAAAGACCAATGAAGAAAGAGGACAACACAAAAAGGGAACTCCTAAAAAACATCAGAAAGAAACAATCAACATTTTTTGGGCACATCATGAGAAGAGGAAAGTTGGAATACTTGGTTACAACTGGCAAGATAAAAGGAAAGAGAGATCGCGGACGATAAAGAGAGAAAATACTGGATAGCTTGGTGTCATGGCATGGAAAACAGTCAACAACAGAACTGATACTATGCACTGTAGATAGAAGATTGTGGAAGGACATGATCGCCTACGCCAACCGGCATGGCACATGATGATGATGCTCGTGCCGCTTTACTTTCCCAGAAAAAAAAATCAGGTATCCATTTAAGGCTGGGTGAACCTGGAAGCCGTCGATCAGGATCGTAACCTAACTCTTGTCTTTAGTAGTCCAGTTCACTAACCACTGAGCTATCGCACCTCCCAAATATATACAATGCCTACTGTTATTGATTCGACGTGGAATGATCTTAAAAGAAGGGCAAGAAACAGAACGACTTGGAAAGTGTTTGTTGAAGACCTATGCTCCACATGGAGCTGAAGGGTAGAAGACGTTGTTGATTTGATATAAGGGATAATATTTTGTGTCCATAATGCACTTAAAAAGCAAAGCAGAGCGCACAAACTATATCGCATTCTTGATAAATAACAAATATACGCTCTTTCATAAAGATAGCAACATCTAACAATTATGACGTATTCGGAAGTGCTACATTAGTCTACTACTACCTTTCAAATCCCTGTGGAGCATAGGTCTTCAACAAACACTTTCCAAGTTGTTTTATTTCTTGCCATTCTTTGAAGATAATTCCATGTGTTCATCATCGTCATCTCTGACAGATGGAAACATGTCTTCTCCAAGAATACTTTGATCTTCCTCTTTGTCTTTTTCCTTGGGGATTCCAAAAGGGCCTGTCGTGCAATACTCTCAGTTGGCTTCTGCAGTGTGTATTTTACCCAGCGTCGTCGTCTTCATTGTATCTTTTATTCACTGATATTTGACTAGTACTTTTACATAATTCTACGTTAGTGATTTTCGGGTACATTAGTGCACATAAAATGATGATATCACATTAACAGCAATATTCTGGTGAGATATTTACTTATTGATATCAGGTGAGCTATTTACCTAAGTTCGATGACTGATGCTTAAATAAGTAAAGCCTGACGTTTTTACACTGGCAGATTAGTCTAATGAGTGCAGGGCAGACAGTGACTCAGAGATACGGAAGAAAACATCATTATGGGCACAGAGAAGGAGAGAAATGATTCAACGACCAAGCAGAAACAGTGAACAAAGAATAGCCTAGAACATTAACTATAATAATGGCACTTGTGAACAGGTTCGGGTGCTGTTTAGTGTTTGCTTATGTTGCAGGGTGTTCCAAAATATCGGAAACGTATATTACTTAAATGAGCGAAACTCGATTGCATCCTGCATTTGTGTGCATAAAACGACAATTTCTTCAGAAAGAGACACAACAAAAATCATGTATGAGTTGAAGTAGCTCATTCTCGTGATGTCATCATCTAACTTGCCAGTTACCATCTAGGAGAAATGAAAAAAAAAAAAGAAAAGAAAAAAAAATGGCATCGTTAAAGCTTTACTTCATTAATTGACATCTTCATCCATTAATTACGTACAGCTTTACTTCATTAATTGCCATCTTCATCCATTAATTACGTACAGCTTTACTTCATTATTTGACATCTTCATCCATTAATTACGTACAGCTTTACTTCATTAATTGACATCTTCATCCATTAATTACGTACAGCTTTACTTCATTATTTGACATCTTCATCCATTAATTACGTACAGCTTTACTTCATTATTTGACATCTTCATCCATTAATTACGTACAGCTTTACTTCATTAATTGACATCTTCATCCATTAATTACGTACAGCTTTACTTCATTATTTGACATCTTCATCCATTAATTACGTACAGCTTTACTTCATTATTTGACATCTTCATCCATTAATTACGTACAGCTTTACTTCATTAACTGACATCTTCATTCATTAATTACGTACAGCTTTACTTCATTAACTGACATCTTCATCCATTAATTACGTACAGCTTTACTTCATTAACTGACATCTTCATCCATTAATTACGTACAGCTTTACTTCATTAACTGACATCTTCATCCATTAATTACGTACAGCTTTACTTCATTAACTGACATCTTCATCCATTAATTACGTACAGCTTTACTTCATTAATTGACATCTTCATCCATTAATTACGTACAGCTTTACTTCATTATTTGACATCTTCATCCATTAATTACGTACAGCTTTACTTCATTATTTGACATCTTCATCCATTAATTACGTACAGCTTTACTTCATTATTTGACATCTTCATCCATTAATTACGTACAGCTTTACTTCATTAACTGACATCTTCATCCATTAATTAGGCAAAGCTTTAACCGTACCATATATATATATTTTTTCATTTACAATCAGCTTGATTGTAGCTTCGCATTTTATGCCTTTTGTTGACTTGACATGGTTAACGTTCTCTTTGAAGTTCCTTTTGTCGAGCATGAAATGTCCAACATCTGATAATCTGATAATCTCAGCTCCTTTGTGATATCTTTTACACATCTTCTTCTTAGTTTTACTCTTTCCCACCCACCTGGTACCATGCCGTCCCGACTTCCTCCATAATGATTAACTTTAGGCATTCACGTTACTTTACGTGGCAATTTGTTAATATTTAAATGTTAACACCGACATTAGACAAGAAAACAGAACAGAGGAATGAAGCCTTTGAAATGTGGATATATAGAAGAATAGGTAGAATTGGATGGAAGGAAAAGAAAACAAACGATGAAGTCTTAAGACAACTAAAAATGAAAAGAGAACTACTAAAGACAATTCAAACAAGACAAATGCGATTTTTGGGCCATGTTAAAAGACACAACAGCCTACTAAAAGTAATCCTGGAGGGGCAGGCAAAAGAACAAGATAAAAGAGACAGAGGCAGACCAAGACTAACATGGACGAGTAACATCACAAGATGGACAAATCAGTCTATGACAACCTGCACCATCAAAGCAAGAGACAGAGCAGAATGGCGCTTCTTGGTAGTCAACCTTCGTTGCGGAAATGGCACTTGATGATGATGTTGATGTGAATATTTAATGTTATTTACTTCTGGATAGGCGGTCGAGCACATTTAGGTTAAAAACTCGTGAGCTACGACGCCGATTCAAGTCTCGAATTTTTTTTTTTACCTTAATGCTCCTTGATTCTATGTTCTTTAGGCATCATTTTCTGCAATATTAATTCTTTTGCAAAATGGATTTGTTTGTTCTTTTCTCTGTCTGTGGTATGAGTATTCCTCTGTAACTGGAACAATCTATGCAATTTGCAACAAATATATCTGCATCATCACGGATAAAAAGATAATAAAACGTATTTACATAATGTCATATTTTCTATAAGATATAGAAACTACCAAACTGTTTAAAGTACGACTTGTGGGACTCTTTGTATAAAGGCCGAAACACTTTCTGGATGAAGGGAGTGGAGGTGGTACATCTACTTTTCATGATCTGCTGGCCTCATGCTGCGAAGTAAGTAAAAGTAAAGAGCCCCCGTCACGCCAAGTGGCGTATAGGGAATATGGTGTTAGTGACCGTAAATTTTACAGTCCTTCAGCACATGATTTTTGGGGTAATGTGGTCGTTATTACGCCCGTTCCGCTTTACTTTCCCAGATAAAAACCGGTACCCATTTAAGTCTGGGTGAACCCGGAAGCCGTCGGTTGGTATCGAACCCTACCGCTTTCCTGCTGCGAAGCTCTCTATAAATTGTACACTATCATTACTTTCTTGGGACCACTTGTTTGAACATAATAAACGAGAGCTTAAGTTATGTAATGGTTGTGCACTAACTTCACAGCCCAAGTTATGTAATGGTTGTGCACTAACTTCACAGCCCAAGTTATGTAATGGTTGTGCACTAACTTCACAGTCCAAGTTATGTAATGGTTGTGCACAAACTTCACAGTCCAAGTTATGTAATGGTTGTGCACTAACTTCACAGTCCAAGTTATGTAATGGTTGTGCACTAACTTCACAACCCAAGTTATGTAATGATTTGTGCACTAACTTCAAAGCCCAAGTTATGTAATGATTTGTGCACTAACTTCACAGTCCAAGTTATGTAATGGTTGTGCACTAACTTCACAGCCCAAGTTATGTAATGGTTGTGCACTAACTTTACAGCCCAAATTTTGTAATTATTGTGCACTAACTTCACAGCCCGAGCGATATAATAATTGTGCACTAACTTCACAGCCCAAATTATGTATTGGTTGTGCACTAACTTCACAGCCCAAGTTATGTAATGATTTGTGCACTAACTTCACATCCAAGTTATGTAATGGCTGTGCACTAACTTCACAGTCCAAGTTATGTAATGATATGTGCACTAACTTCACAGCCCAAGTTATGTAATGATTTGTGCACTAACTTCACTGTCCAAGTTATGTAATGGTTGTGCACTAACTTCACAGCCCAAGTTATGTAATGGTTGTGCACTAACTTTACAGCCCAAATTTTGTAATTATTGTGCACTAACTTCACAGCCCGAGCGATATAATAATTGTGCACTAACTTCACAGCCCAAATTATGTATTGGTTGTGCACTAACTTCACAGCCCAAGTTATGTAATGATTTGTGCACTAACTTCACATCCAAGTTATGTAATGGCTGTGCACTAACTTCACAGTCCAAGTTATGTAATGATTTGTGCACTAACTTCACAGCCCAAGTTATGTAATGGTTGTGCACTAACTTCACAGCCCAAGTTATGTAATGATTATGCAGTAACTTCACAGCCCAAGTTATGTAATGGTTGTGCACTAACTTCACAACTAAAGTTATGTAATGATTGTGCACTAACTTTACAGCCCAAGTTATGTAGTGATTGTGTACTAAATTCACAGTCCAAGTTATGTAAAATGATTATGCACTAACTTCACAGTCCAAGTTATGTAATGATTATGCACTAACTTCACAGCCCAAGTTATGTAATGATTATGCACTAACTTTACAGCCCAAGTTATATAATGATTATGTACTAACTTCACAGCCCAAGTTATGTAATGGTTGTGCACTAACTTCACAGTCCAGGTTATGTAATGGTTGTGCAGTAACTTCACAGCCCATGTTATGTAATGGTTGTGCACTAACTTCACAACCCAAGTTATGTAATGATTGTGCACTAACTTCACAGCCCAAGTTATGTAATGATTATGCACTAACTTTACAGCCCAAGTTATGTAGTGATTGAGTACTAAATTCACAGTCCAAGTTATGTAAAATGATTATGCACTAACTTCACAGTCCAAGTTATGTAATGATTATGCACTAACTTCACAGCCCAAGTTATGTAATGATTATGCACTAACTTTACAGCCCAAGTTATATAATGATTATGTACTAACTTCAC